>BMAC01000969.1:321253-336645 GCA_014905375.1 Phtheirospermum japonicum | reverse complement strand
AACAAAAGACCATAGAAAGAAAGACTAATAAATTTTATAATAACTAAGATTATAAAAACTCATATAGCCCTCATCCTTGAGAAAGAAAACAAGATTATAAAGTAAACGAGTTGGCTATACATAACTTTAACTAATTTTCGCAGCTTAAGTATTAGAACTCACATTCATTTCTAGATATCTCCATTTCAACTGGCAACGAATGTTTACTCGTTGTGATTTGTCTTGATTCTGACAAACTCGTCGCACGCAACGGTGTACAACCTGCCGCACTAATGTATCTGGGACGACAAACACGAAAAAGTCCATTTAAAAGAGCTGCAAGTGACGGAGATGAATAACCGTCTAAATTCAACTTCAACTGCTCTTGAGCACTTATGCAGACGTAACCTACTAACAAACCCTAGGTTTAGTTTACACTCGAAAACACCCATTTATGCAGTAAAATTGTAATGGTTTGTGGGAATCTCCCACATCGTGATGATTATGTTCACCGGCGACTTATAATTTTCCTTCTTTTTACAATTAATCATCATCGTTCTATACATTACAGTTGATCTAAATTAAGAAAGATAATTGGTAAATAAAAGAATAATTGGCATTAAAATTATAGTATTATAACTATAGTTATCAAATAATTATAGTATTATTTTATTTAAAATAATTAAAAGTGTTATATAATAAAATTGATCTAATTATAATATTATTTTATTTAAAATAATAAAAAATGTGAAATAATAAAATTGATCTAAATTAAGAAAGATAATTGCTATTATAATTATAGTATTATAATTATAGTTATCAAATAATGATAATATTATTTTATTTAAATTAAAAGTATGAAACAATAAAGGATGAAATTAGTAAAGTAATATCTTATTAGAAAACTAAAAAAGTAATAATGATTCTATCTAAAAATTGTAAGTATAATAGGCAGAATGTGACATGAAAATTTTTAAATTCGTACAATAAACGATCACTCTATTGTCAAATGTAAGTCTTAAAAAGTGCAATAAAAAATAAAGGTGGGTTGCTCAACAATTTATAATGTTGTGAAAAAAATAATACATAAACCAAATATAAAACTATGATATAAACACACACACGGTTTTAGAGTATCTCCAATGTAATAGTGTTAATTGATCATATGTGGCAAATGACATTGACATTTTATATAAAAAAAAGTTATCCAATGCATCAATGTTAATGTTATATATGTGATAATTTATTTTATTTATTTTTGAGAAAAATAAGAGAGAGAAATAACATGATTGGCTGATATCTTTAAATTGTAGACATTGATAATGTCAAGTATTTAATGTGTCACATAATTATTTTAATGTGCCACATAATTATTTTTATTACATGTGTCAATTTTTTCACTTTCAACATTGTTGTATTTGAGATACTTTTAATGTAAAACATTAACATTCATTCTTCTCTTGTTTAATCTTGATCGTTTGGTAGTTTTCCTTTTCTTGGATTTTGAAATTTCTTCATAGTATACTTCTTTTTTAGATTGTTAATGATGTCATTCTTATTGCTTGAAATCATAAATCTTTCTTTATTGAACTCTTTCCTCGTCTATATGTTTCGAGGGTTGCCTCCTGCTTTTTGCCAAGACTACTAGGAATTTATTTTATTTTTGGTCAATTACATCCTCTTCCATTAAAGGTAGTACTTTTTCATTTGCGTCGACTTACATGTGTTAAGTATACCGCCAGTGTTCATATGCAGTCACAATTGAATTCTCCATCATATTCATAGTTGCATCACTTATAACTTCCTTGTTCGTAGACAAATCGGATTCGGAATTGTCTTTCATTCGACAGCATAACTTGGATCCATGCTCTTCATATTCGCTCCCACAAGTATAAACATCCCTACCCCCTCACGGTAGTCCACGAGCCTCTTATCCATTTTCATTGAACCACGGTGGGTAGCAAATTATAATAGAAAAACTCAGCTATGACATTGATATTTATTTCCTTTTTTTTATTTCAAAATCTATGTAGGGGAAATAAAAATCAAAAATTGGTGGAGGATTGGAAACTGAACCTCATTTTATTACTTTTACTCATTTTCTCCCTTAGTAGAGTAACATAATTAAGAAAAAATCATTATTTAAATTTTTTTATGTGCTTACCAATATAAAACAAACACAATAAACAGTACATATAAGTATATCATTAACCTCCTTAATTAATTTGAGATATTTATCAACAATATCCGACATAAACAGTCATTGCATCTACATACTTTGCTACATATGCACTCTCATTTTATTGTACGACATGCATAAAGAAAAAGCTGCTTTAACATCATAAGGAAAACAAACAAAAAAAAAAAAAAAAGCTGCAAAACTGCTATTTTAGGGTTGTGCCTTATGCTGCAGATTTCATTGGCTTTCTACAAGATGATTACAAGAGGAATGTTCACAGTGCATATATAGACTAGTCTAAGAACTATCTAGAATGTTACAGCACACATGTACACGTGTTTAATATTCATTTGAGGGCACAATAGTAAAACTACCGAACCCTAGTGCAGATGTATAGTTCTTGGACGTTTGTGACTTGCTAGGCTGGATATGGATGCTTGAATGATCCTTGTTTCTTGTCTTCATGTGTGACTCATGACCTGCTGGCTTTGTGCTCATCTTTTCATGCCCCCTCAATTCGAGCAAGGTTTTAGAAAACACAGTCAGTTTGTTTCTTAAGTGAGCGAAGAATTGTCCAGTCAGTGGCTTTGTCAAAGTGTCAGCAATTTGATCAAGTGAAGGCACATAACGCACTACAATGCTTTTGTTGGTTACCTTTTCTCTGAAAAAGTGGATGTCAAAATCAAAATGCTTGCTCTTTGGATGATTTACAGGATTGGAAGATATGCTTTAGCTCCTTGGTTGTCTACCCAAATAATGGGAATTCTTGATTCACAAAACTTTAACTCACCAAGCAAGGATTGTAGCCAGATAACATCACACATGGTTGAAAACAAGCTCTTGTATTCAGCTTTCTGTACTACTCTTTGACATTGTTGGTTGCTTTTTAGAGCTCCAAGAAATCAAATTGTTTCCTAAGAAGATGCAAAATCCAGATGTGGATCTCTTATCATCTAAATCAGAAGCCCAATCTGAATCTGAATAGTTGTGACTTGCATTTTCTCAGATTTCTTAATCACAAGTCCATGATCAAGGGTTTCTGCCAAGTATCTCAAAATCCTCTTTACAGCTCTCCAATGCTTATCTAAGGGATTATGCATGTATTGACTTACCTCATTCACACTAAAACATATGTCTGGCCTGGTGAGTGTAACATATTGCAGGGCTCCTCTATATTGGTATTGACTCTCAATTGGATTCCCTTGAGTCTTAGAGAAGTATTAGGGTTGATGATCATTGTTGATGGTTGAGGTTTTGCTCTAGACATGTCTGCCCTATCCAAGACATCTTCAAGATATTTTCTTTGACTCAAATGCAAAACATTAACAATCATTTTGACTTCAATTCCCAGAAAATAGTTGAGATTACCCAAATCTTTCAATGAAAAGTTTTGACCAAGCAAGACAATCAATTCCTCCACCTTAGCATTGTTGCTTCCTGTGATGATGATGCCATCTACATATGTAGCAATGAGAATTCAGGTTCCATTTATGTGTCTAATAAAAAGAGAATTATCTGATTTTGAGGCATTGAAACCAATGGAAGCTAAGACTTTACCAAGCTTAAGGGACCAGGCTTTGGAGGCTTGTTTTAAGCCATACAATGATTTTTGAAGCCTGCAACATAACTTCTCTCCAGTTGTCACCTCAAATCCTTCTGTTTGCTCCATGTACAATTCAGTATCAAGCTCACCATTTAGGAAGGCATTGTCAATGTCTAGCTGCCTCATAGTCCATCATTGACTGAAGGTAATAGATAGTACAACTCTTAGAGTAGCTTGCTTAATCACAGGGCTGAAAGTATCTGTGTAATCCAATCCTGGTATTTGTGTGTACCCCTTTGCCACCAACCTTGCTTTGTGTCTGGTTATGGTTCCATTTGGGTTTCTATTCAATTTGTAAATCTACTTGCAAGCAATTGGTTCCTTATCTGCAGGTAATGAAGTCAGTGTCCAAGTGTTGTTTTTAATGAGGGCATCATACTCTCTTTTCATTGCAATTTTCTATTCTAGAATGTGCATTGCCTCTTCAACTGACTGTGGCTCTTCAGGAAATATTTTCTCTGTGTTGTAAGACTTAGGTTTGTAGATTCCATCCTTTGCTCTTGTCTGCATTGGATGTTTATTCTCTGTCCTTCTTTGTTTAGGGTTAACAACAATACAAGTATCAAAATCCTCAATGGGCAATTCAATAATTAATTCACCACTATTTATTAGTTGAGTATGATTAATGGAACCATGAGGGCTATTGAGGGTAAGAGTGTTACAATGTGGAGATTTGGTTAGACTAGTGTTTTTGCTAAGTGGAGAGTGTTGAGCAGGAGGATCATGTTGCTTTGAGTCATGGTTGTTCATGTGCTGAGTTTCAATTAAAGGAGGTGCAATTATGGGTTCTCTGATATTTGTGTTTGTTATAGTGGATTTTTCTTTCATCAAAAATCACATGCCTAGTGACCAACACTTTCTTGTTTGGTAAAAGAACCTTGTAACCCTTGAATTCTGAACTATAACTAATGAATGTGCTAGGTTCACTTCTGAATTCCAGTTTATGCTTATTGTAAAGTCTGAGAAGTGGGTAGCATAAGCATTCAAACACTTTTAAATATGAATAGTTTGGTTTCTGTCCAATTAGAACTTCAAGGGGAGTTTTGAAATTGAGGACTTTAGAAGGTGTTATGTTAATAAGGTATGTGGCAGTGGTGAAAGCATCATCACCAGATTAAGGTATATGGTGCTTATACCTTATTAACATAACACACTGGTGAAAGCATCATCCCACTGTGTTTGAGCTGCCGTGTTCTGAAAATTGCCCTTGCTTGAATTCTGATTATTCCAGCTTGGAGGTGAGTAGCTTTCATTAAATCTGCGATAACATACATCAGCAGTGTGGTTTGAGAGATTGCACACTTGTCATCTTGGTTTATTGTTGTTATATCTGCCACCTCTTCCTCTGAAATTGGAGTTTCCTCTGAAATTTCCTTTTCCTCCTCTGATGGATCCATTGAGTTGTTTGTCTGCTCTGCCTCTGTATGAGTTGGTTGAAAATTTTGACCTTCCTCTGTTGTAATGTCCTTGACCTTGCTGAGTGTGATTAATAGCTGGTAAGGATCCTTCAGTGTTGATATGGGATTGGCCAATGCCTTCAAGTCTGCTCTCAAAGCTAGTCAGCAAGGCTTGAACCTCTCTTAGGCCACATGGTGGGACTCTACAACTTATACCAACCATTACAGGGTTGTATTCATTTCCTAGACCACCTAGGATTGCCATGGTATGTTCTTGCTTACTGATGTGTTGCCCTGCAGCCCTCAAAAGGTCACAATACTGCTTGATCTTGTTCAAATAGTCTCTCATACTCAAGTTTTCCTTTTTGACAGTGCTAAGTTGATACAATCTTAGCAGTAGATTCTTGAGCAAAACTGGTTTCAAGATTTTCCCAGATCCCCTTAGATGTAGTCAAGCCAACAGTTGAGATAAGCTTATTCTCAGATAATGAAGACAATAGCCATGAAGCAAGTAGTTGATCTTGCTTTTTCCATGAGGAATATGCTGGATCAAGGTATCAGATGTGCCTGGAGTGAAGCGTATTGGAGGATTTTGTTTTCCATTGAGGTATCCCTCCAAACCATAACCTCGGACAGCTACTAATATTTGTTGTTTCAGATCAAGTAGTTGTTTTCATTAAGTTTGGTGGTGATCAATTGACATTGTGGTTGTATTATTTGATTTTGTTCCTGTGTGTTGCCAGATGCTGCAGATGAAGCGTACGACTTTGTGGGAAAAAGGTGAGGCTTTTATTGTAAAGAAACAGATGAAAGGGATGGCACAGATGCAGTAGGTTATCCTGCAGCTCTGATACCATAAAGAAAATGCTGCTTTAACATCATAAAGGAAAACAAAACAAAAAAAAAAAGTTGCAAAACTGTTATTTTAGGGTTGTGCCTTATGCTGCTGATTTCATTGGCTTTCTACAAGATGATTACAAGAGGAATATTCACAATGCATATATAGACTAGTTTAGGAACTATCTAGAATGTTACAACACACGTGTATACGTGTTTAACATTCATTTAAGGGCACAATAGTAAAACTACCGAACCCTAGTGCAGCGGTATAGTTCTTGGACGTTTGTGACTTGCTAGGCTGGATATGGATGCTTGCATGATCCTTGTTTCTTGTCATCATGTGTGACTCATGACCTGCTGGCTTTGTGCTCATCTTTTCAATGCAAGATTATTCTGTATCTACAATTTAAATAAATAATTAAAAATCTGGATCTATGCATAAATTATTTAAGAATTTATGAGTTGTTTTGTTGAATTGTTATGGTATCAACATCTTCCACGTTACACATTTTGTATGATGTGATATCAGTTTATGAAACTAACGTGAACAGCTGTTGCAGGAATCATAATACAAGTTAAATTTTATTAAGAAGATTTTTCACATTCCTCTTAATACAATAATATTTGTCTTGTAAAATAAAAAAAAGTTATCAAAAAATGATTATAATATACACACGCGCACACATATTTTTATATTTACATAACTTTTTATTATAAGGAAAAATTACCTCAGATAGAGCTAGAGCTGGCAATGGGTTGGGTCGGGCCAGCCCGACTCGAGCTCGTCGGGCCAACACCATAAATTGGGCCGAGCCGGGCAGAAATTTCACCGGGCCGTGATTGATTTAATTATTTCATGGAGTGAGTGTTAATTTTGTTTAACTTTCGATGGAGGCTCCAAGTTGATGGTGGAGAAAAAATCTTTACTTTGTATGATTAGGATTGTAGTAATTTTGATGTTCTGAGCATGCAAGAAAACCTTCTCAGAGGCATTTTACACTTAAGGTGTATTTCAAATAACCTTTTGTTTTATTTCAGAGTAGATTCAAAGGGACTCATCCATATTTGGGCAGGTACATGAGGTATGACCTAATTACCAAAGAAATTAAAAAAAAAACCCTGCAAAGTCTCAAGATTGCCAAAATACCTTGAATTGCTAACCGTGATGTATTATGAGTTTGTAGGGGAGTTCAATTTTTTTAATGAAGGGTAAATGTAAGGCAAATATAATAATGGGGATATTTTTATTAATTTTGAAATTTAGATTAAACCTCAAGGGTGTTGTTCATAATGAACCCTGTCAATATTTTAAACCATGATTTATGCCCTTTTATGCTCTAATTTATTTCTGATAATGTTCAAATCTTTTTATTTGTTCCATAAAGATTTTGGAAATRTTTTTGTGCTTATGAATGGGTTAAATGCATGACAAAAAAATCTCAGGTCATTTTTTTTAATTCCTTATGTTAGTCTGTCTTTTTTTTATATTTAGATTATATCCTATGGCATTTTTTATAATAACGTCATAAATATTTCAAACCTTGAATTATGACTTTGTATGTTATAACTTATAATGCATGTCCTACTACGGTTTAGCCTTTTTTATTTTTCTGAGTTATTTTTGTAATTGTTATGTTTTTCATAATCACAATTTCTATTTTTTTTTTCTCAAAGCTAATGCATGTTTGGAAATATTTCGAACAAGTAATTGAAGAGGTAAAAGATAATTAATAAAAATACAAAAGAAAAAATCAGTTAATTTTTGAAATTTTACTGAATCATAAGAACAACGATTATGTTATTTTTTTTGCTGACTGTTGGGCTTGAATTTTGGTTTATGGACTTTTTTTTTGTTTTTTTGTTTTTTTTACCCTATTGGGGTTGAACCCTATTGAAAAGTAAAAGCATCTACTCTCTACTACCAGAAGTTTGTTTCGAAGTGAATGTAGGCTTAGTTGCAAAAGGGAAACCTAGGTGAAAAGGTGATGATGTATGAAAAAAAAAATTCTTTTAGAAGGGATGGTTTGTAGACTCTTGTGGTGACAGATTATTGGCAGGTATTAGTCCAGTATTGACGTGTCATAACTATATAGGCACGTATTTAGAGAGCTGAGCCGACGGAATTCATAAAACCTTCAGTAGAGAAAACTATTGTTATGCAAATTCTTACAGTTTTCAGCGTGTTTAGTGCATTCCGTACACTAATGATGTCAGAATCCTCAGGCGGTGGGAGCAGTTGTGTCGAGTCTTTGTATGAACCTTTTTCAACCATGGCTGTAGCTTCCTGGCAGTTTTGATTGTACCTGCAAACGTAAAAGCASTCTCAGATTGCATGAAAAATGCATTAAACAATATATGTATATCCTAATTTACCATTGTTTCAGCGCAGATGCTTGCTGGGTTGGGGGGTTCAGCAGAAGAGAACTCGGCAGCCTCGTTGTCATGGACAGATCTAACAAAGGAAATGCAGACTTAGATGAAAACAAGAGATATCCTCACAACTAAATGATAAAGGGATAATGTAAGCTTGGRACTTACAGTTGAAGGTCGTCACTTTGATCCTCATAKCTATAACTATATTCYCAGTTGTAATAGTGTTTGCAAGTTGCATTCCTTCATTCCGTTCAAACTCATTCCACAAAGTAAGAAGCATCAGTCGTTTTCTTCAAGGGAAAAAAACAGCAGTTACATAAATGATGGACTAAAAGGATYCAGATAGTTACACGGTGATAAACTCACTCTTCGTTAACCACGACAAAATCTCTAGTTGTACAGTCCAGACCCTGTTCTTTCGAGGGTAAAGCATGCACGACCACACCTAGAATATCTAGACACAACAAAAAAAAAAAAAAATCAGTTCACATTGAACTGCACGAATAATAATATTGTACATGACTATAAACACAATCAAGATAAAGGGAAGTAATGTTACAATGTWTAATAAAAATAGCATCATTTCTTTTTGATAACTTTTATCCCTCTGTTTTTTTTTTTCTCTGCCAATTTATTATATACACATGTAATTCTAATAAGTACTACCAATAATAAAACGATAGCAGAATATGTTAATATAAAAAAAAGTAAATGTTACAATAATTAATAAGAATAGTAGTAATTGTTCTGATAACTTTCTTTTTCTTTTTTGTGCGTATTTCTTTGATAAAACTGTAAGCTTAATGAGTAAAAGTAAAAATAAGACGATGGCAGAATATGATCTTGATGAATAATTGAAACGAACAGCTATCACACAAATCTTGACACTACTCACAAGCATCAGTCTAGGTTGGAAGAGCAAGCATTAAGACATTTCCAATATTTAAGTGGACACTATAATCAGATCAGTTGACAGACACAAACACACAAATAAATAAATAAATGTATCTATATAACTCACTGTACCATAATATAATAATGCGACCGGACCAGGAATTGAATAGATAAAAATAGCAGCCGTACCAGGAATTGAATAGATAAAAATAGCAGTCAATAATATATGCAAGTTTATTATTTCAATGTATAATCAAATTAGGAAAAATGAATTAGAAACCCTATAAGCGGACGGGTCTATTGTGATGCATTTAAAGGGTTGTGCCAAAAAAAGGTTTAGATAGTATCTAGCAAGCGATTGCAGTGTACTGTCAAAAAAWATGCTTATTGATATCCTAAATCTTTCAATGCTATTTTAGCATACTACACATACATATGAAGAAGATAGAAACAGACTACAACAAGGGAAAAAACATAACATCCTGCACTCGCCCAAGCTAAAGCTGAAACAGTTGATAGAAGATAAATACGAAACGRACTTACTCTGCAAGTTCTCTGTGTCAGCGAATTTGAAAAGCCYCTGGAACTGCTGAAGATCGAAGTGACATGGAAGGGTAGGCGGAACTTGCTCRACATATTCCTCAATGAGAGTTCGATTATGAATAACCCAAGAGTGCTCATAATCACTAACTCTGTACCTTGGATCAGCCGTGCGGAGAGATGCGCTGGATATGTAATACCTCTTATAAGGCATTAGCATGGTAGCAAAATAACGTACATCATTGCCATATATGACGGCCGAAACTTTTGTTCCCTGTTTATTAGCCGGGGAAAAAAAATGAGTCTAGATACACATACACATACAAAGAAACAAGAAGAAAATAGATAAGTGCAGAAAACCAAATCAACGAGAAAAATGAAACCGTGTGCAAATAGAAATTAGAACACGATTATGAAATTTGGTTGGAAAAAAAATATTCCCAAAGAATTGCAAAGGAATGATTATAACTTGCAAAAATAACTCCTGTAAAATGCTGGACAGATCATTATTGTTTGGAACACATCAATGAAATAATGTTCAAGCAGAGATCATTTAAGTTTGTGYTGCTGGTCAAATTGGGTTTGATCAATTTTGAAGGATGATTTTGTGGGAGGATTGGACCAACCTGAATGAGATAAATAGCTGAAACCCTAGATTGTATTGAAAGTGCAAGATGGAAAAAGAAAATTATTTTAGACCCAGAGAAGCTGTTCATTTGAACCAAAAAAAAGGTCTATACCAAATCAGGAGTTAAATATATCAGTTAAATATATGAGTGAAGTAAACCAAARTAAGCATAAAAAAGGRAAAGACTTCAAATAGTAATTAGATCGGGATTATGAAAATTGTTTGGATAAAAAAAAGGAAAATTTAAAAAATATTACAAAGGAATGATTATAATCTAAAAAAACAAKCCRTGGAAAATGYTGGAAAAAATTTATAATTATTTATAACGCATCGATAAAATAGTGTTCGAGTAGAGGTAATGTTAGATTGTGGTGTACAGATCAAGATAAATCTGATCTCCGATAAATGTCGAATGCCGAYCCCGCGAGTGGACTCTACCAACCTAACTGCGGTAAATAGGCGAAACCTAGGTTGGTGTGAAAGTGCAAGATCGAAAAAAATAAAATTTATTTTATATCAAGAGGAGAAATCATTTGATACTTATGAAGACGAAAACACTAAGTGGCCAAAATTTTATTTTAAGAATGGAACAATGCCTGAAGCTAATACATTCAAATAATCAACTTGATCCACAAAAATAACAAAATTTGCTCATTTCCTCACTGAAAAAATTGTGCTGCACAAATCAGACCAAACCAAACCAAACCACAGATGTGATTGCATCTTCTAAACTCAAATTCTAAAAGCAAAGTGTTTAATTGGCTGACTCTTAAATTGTATCCATGAACCCATCAATAATTTATGGATTTAAATGGCTCCCAAAAAACAGAGTTCTATTAACCAGAAGAACAACAACAATAATTTATTGATCGACACGTTTTAACAAGAAAATGATGAATGAGCGAAAACCGACCCCAAAAAATCGGAATAGTAATGGATAATATATATTCATGTCCAGAGTCTCAAAACACAGCAAAATAGTATTTCTAAGGTGAGGTAAATTTCAGCAAAAGCAACTGACAAAAGCTATTYCATACCAGACAGATTATATCATATATACGAAATTCTTAACAAAAAGGCCAGCAGAAAATGAATCAACAAAACGGAGCGTAAAATGAGCAGGGAACCCAAATAATCGCAGAAAGCAATGACACATGTATTAACACCAGAGAAAAAGTTGTGTAACCTCAGAATCTGTAAAGAGRAAGCGCCGGTAATTAACAGGGCGAGCGCTCCTGCTTAACTGAATATGGCTGCGCTCAACCACTTGGACGAGCACTGTCCATCCTTTGACACCATCGAGGACCTGATTCACTGGAAGGTATCTCCTTGCCATGTCCCTTAAACACTGTAAACAAAAAAAGAAGTTAGATTACAAAGAGTGGGTGCATTTTTGAAATGAGCAACAACAGAGAACACAAAGAACAAAGACAAATTCATTTACTCGTTAGTTAGCCTAGAAGCTTCGAGMACCTCTTTATATACAATATTTTTGGTGTAATCGATCATAGGCAAATCAAAAAATGGTGGTTTAATCAGTAATTTAACTTGCGAAGCTGTCCGTGCKCGCGATAATGCAACGTAKAGTTGGCCATGTGAGAAAACAGGCTCTCTTAWATAAACACCAACGAAATCCAGTGTTTGGCCTTGTGCTTTATTAATCGTCATTGCAAAGCACAAACGAATGGGAAACTGAGTTCTTTTGTACGGAACCGGGTATTGTTCATCAGTGGGAGGTTCTAACGGAATTCTATGGATGAAAACATCTTTCCCAGCAAAATCACCGACAACTATCTGAGCATGGATTACATTACGGTTTAAATTCTTGCAGATTAACYTTGTTCCATTGCACAGASCTTCAGTGGGGTCTAARTTCCTAAKCAAAATTATTGGTGCATTGATCTTTAAAGGGAGCCTATGTGGTGGAAGGCCACTCGGGGAGAGGGAGTTTATAATATCTTCATATTGGCCTTGATGACTGGGATTCAAGACTTCGTCGAAGCTAAGATATTCAACCACCTCRCYGGGMAATTTATTAATGAGAATATCGTTGACCTCATCAACGAAAGCATTTTTAGTAGTCAGAATTGCCCGATTCAGTGGAGCACCAACAATTTCTGGCGACGAATTACTTACTGGGCARACCATATTTATTAGATCATCTAGGGCAGAATCAGCAGCACTATTTCTAAGCAAAAGGTGAGAAGGGATCCTTATTAGGTTGTCTTCCTGAGTCTCTTCAAGACCATCACCAACCCRCAATAAGAATTGTGTGAACGAGGGATCTAACCGAGCCCTCATATTTTCTGTAAGGCTCAGTTTTTCAAGAGATAGCCACAAAGGAGAATTGATCAAGCAAGCATCGATTGTTTCAAATTTGTYCCCCCTACGAATAACCGGCAAGGTCTGTCTAAAGTCCCCGCCGARGACGACAACTTTCCCACCGAAAATCTCAGATGAATCCAGCAGATCCTTCAGCAGTTCATCTAGTGATTCAATCGAAGATCTTTTGGCCATAGGAGCCTCATCCCAGATGATCAGCTTGCATTCTCTGACCAAAGCTGCCAGGCTGCTTTGTTTGCTCACCTTGCACGCTCTACCTTCAGAGGTGTCGATTGGRATTTTGAAACGTGAATGGRCWGTTCTGCCTCCAGGTAAKATGGAAGCAGCTATACCCGAAGTAGCTGTTGCCAATGCTAAATAGCCCTTAGACCTAACATCAGCGAGCAATGCTCTATAAAGAAATGACTTACCAGTGCCACCGGGCCCGTCAACAAAGAAAGCTCCACTTTTATTTTCATAGATACGCTGAGATATGACCTCAAATGCGCATCGTTGTTTTTCATTAAGCAAAGAGATTGCATTTAAATCCTCTTCATGGACTATTATGCTTCTCTCTGCCAGAAGCTCTCTTGTTTGGTTCTGAACGTCAAACAATGATAATTCAGTGGGAACCAAATCAAACGAGGCTAAATTTTTACCCATTGATTCAAGAAAACCACTGATCTGCTGTAGAACCCTTATTCTAACTTCTCTCGTTGTTAGATCTGAACACCTAAGGAAATCCTCAGACATGACAGTTTCAAACTTCAACCATAATTGCCTTGGATTGTTTGGGGGCGAATACACCAAAAGAGTTGCAAAAAGCCTTCGTAATTCATAAGGCATATGGTAAAGAGAAGCTTCTTCAAGACAATGCTCTTGGCTATTGTCATCTTGAAGGAAACCTCTCAAAAGGGATGACTCACGAAAGGTAGCCACACGCAYGCCGTTGTAAGTTTTTAGATCATCAAATGATTTTGGAGCACGAATTTTTGTTAAAAGGAGCCTGAGGTAGTACCTCTCTCCCTCGGTTGGATGCGCAGAATTAATTCTACCTATAGAATCTCCTCGGGCCCTTCTTTTCCAAYGTCTCTCATTAGGTAGCCAAACAAAATGGTCTGGGAATTCAAAATACGTCAAGTTGAGTGCTTGGGCCTCAGGATCTGTCCTGTTCATGTAGAAAAATTCAGTGAGCATGGTTTTTTTATTCATTGGATTGCTTGCAACATTCTTCAGATTATCGCGTCTCTTGAAACTGACGGCCTGGTAATTTTCTAAATGAAGCTGCAAATGAATGATTGCAGGTTWTATTTCACCCATGGGAAAACGGAAGAGCCTCCATGCAGCCTCRGGCGGAGAAACCCATCGAGCAGCTCGATATTGTTGGATTTCATCTATTTGATTATTTGGGTTATCAGAATGTATATGAAAACTAATTCTATCGTGGCCTTTACATATATATTTATAAATGTATTTGACAGCGTGGACTGTTGAACAAATTTCCACGTTGATGTGGCAATTAAATTTAGCGAGGAGATAAGCATTATAAGGGACGACCCAGCGGTTGTCAAGTCTGTGACGATGCACTTTAACTGTAACACCATTGTTACGGCGTCGATACATTGGATAAGAATTAACGATCTGGGTCGTTTCAGGGCAAAAGTCTTTTGGGTATGAATGCCTACACCTCCCGTTTTTAGTCATGCAAACATTTTTTGGGTTTAAAATGCCACACGGGCCATGCATCATGTGCTTCCTAACCATGTTGTGCAAACGTGAGTATTTCACCTTATCCGGGATCTCAGCACTAACGATTTTGTCGTACTCTTCAGGCCGGAAAATTTTGTGCTGAGATTTAAGAATCAGAAGAAAGTGGGCATGGGGCAGGCCCCTTTTTTGGAACTCTATGACATATGTATAGGCAGCTATCTCACCAAAAAYATTTTTTTTGAAAAGTTCATTTTTTAGTTCTTCAAGYTTAGAGCGAAAGACTCGTGCAATTAAATCAGGTCTATTTTGTGCTTCTTCTCTCTCAATTAAGTGCTCTTTTAATTCTGGCCAATTTGGATTACARGTCATTGTCAAGAAGATATCAGGCTTGCCAAATTTCTGCMCTAATGTCATTGCGTCTATATATTTTCTTCTCATATTCCTTGGCCCCCCAATAAAGCTCGCCGGTAAAAAAACCCTTTGCCCAACATTCGCTGCATGTGTCTCACCCGCAGTCACAGAATCTTGTATACCCTGGAGGAACTCTCGTCTAATTTCCTCTTGCTGTGATCTAAAGAAATCTAATCTCTGCGACTCAAGCTTAACATACATATCTACTATATATTGCTGGAAAAGTCTACCGAAGTGAAGCAAGAATGAGTCATTATTATCCCTCATTTGCAATTTATACGCATAGTACTCCCTAACAGAAACGAAATTTGGATCGCTGTCTATCCTCGCCATTGCTGGTACAGGAATAAAGAGTAGGATTAGTGATTTCGCTATGCAGAGTATATGATCATCCTCAGCCACAATCCATATGCCAGATTTTTTCCGTGGTTTGAGGGAAGTTCGTAACCTCGATACTTGTTGTATTGTCTTGCGATATTTGCCTGGTGTTGATCAAAGGGTTTTTTAACAAACCTA
>BMAC01000969.1:289242-321228 GCA_014905375.1 Phtheirospermum japonicum | reverse complement strand
TAACCTTTTGAATTATACTCTCTGTTAGCCTTGGACACGATTCTAAACGATTTGTCAGCTCAGATTCAGTATCGTGAAAATATAACTGCAAATTCTTAGAGGTCTTCCAAGTCATTGATGAAATGGTAAACTTGTCCTTGAACCCTAAATGTATACACACCTCTATTTCTTTTTGTTAAACTTTTATCGCACTTAACCCCAAAAGAAGTGAATGCAAATTGATTATTAATCGTCCTCACACATGTTCTAAATAAATGAGACTCCTCTGAAGGTGAAAGTGAACAACTCTTTCAAGAGAGCTGGAGTTGGATTGCTAGCCAAAACCACATCTCCATCAGAGCAGCAAAAATTGGGAGTTTCGTTATGGAATTTTTTTGCATTACAATGTGGGCAATTCGGTCGTTCTGGAAGGACGCTAGCTGCCGCTGGAATGTAATCTAATAGTTTTCGACCTTTCTTGGGCATTTTCCCTATAAGAAATCGTAGCAAACCTATAAGGAACTTATTGACCTTAATGAAGTTGAATGATAGATCATCATAAAAAAAAGCCACCTATAAGTCTAGACTTAAAATGACAGATTACCAGACACCCAAAGCCACTAACACGATTAGACATCAAATACCTGGACGCTTTCTTTTGCTTTCCCTCTGCCCTTTTTTTTTAGAAGTTCCTGTGGATATAATTCCAATTTAAATCACTCACCTAGAATAATAATTCAAAGGAGAAAGGTAACGAAAAACCTAGGGCCCCTTTAAAAAAAAGATATAATTGAAGTTTGAAGGAGAAATTTTTTGAGTGTTGATTTTGAAAAGCAGACATGCAATGTCACACAATAAATTTTGGAGTAGATTATATTTCAATGTATCGGAATACGTAAGTCCATAAGCACGGAAGGGGAAACAACTAATARCTGGTTTATGGGTAAAAAGGTGACATATAAGAAATGTGCTWTTAGACAATTGCTTTCCAAACACAAAAGAAGTTCAGAACATTTCAAAAGTAATTTCACCAAAGAAATCATGCAACAATAAGGAAAATCCAAGCTAAATTAGCTTAATACCTGAAGTATGCAATTCATTCAACATAACTCGGTCAACAGCCTGGTTATTATCAGCTGAGACCCTGTAAGACTCAACAGCTGGTTGCTCAATCATAGTTATATTCTCAGGTTCTGTAGATGGTACGACTATTGGCTCYAGAGCTTGCCTATTGGACCTTCGAGAATTCCTCTCTCTTAGTTCGAATATTGAAGGCTGACTACGAACTCTAGAGAAAGATTTRTCAAACGAACATCCCAGTGGACCAGGAATGTTCAAGCCCGAACCGGGCAAGCTATTGTAGGGAAGAGAAGATGCACCAATGGAATTGGGCGAACCAGCAAGTCTAAAGGCATTGGCATTAGCCTTGGGATTTAGAAAGCCTGTGGTTCTATCATTCTGATGGTGGCATGCACCGATGCTCTGGGTGCCAGCAGATTGCAAGGACAAATTTGAACCAACACATGTATTGGCTGAWTTTTTTAGGATTCTACGTAACTTTTTTCTTTTCCATCTAATAATAGCGTCTCTTCTATAAATTGCTTTGATTATTGCAGGCGCATCAGATCGAGGGAACAATAGCAAAGAATCACCAGATCCCTCTGCTGTGCAAGATTCCATGCAAACGAGAAAAATTTCCACCAGAAGTTTCACGAGCACAAGTGACGTTCACACTTGACAACAAAAGACAYTAAAAAATAAGGGCTCGAAAATTGACTGATTCCCACGATGCAGATATTGTGAGGAAACAATCCATTTCCTTTTGTATTTTTTTTTTGTTCGTTTTCTTTAACAGAAGCCAAAGAACTTAGGGCTATTGAAAAAATAAACGACAAATGATCTAAAAGTTTAGAATTCCAAAAATTAAACACGAGGAAACCTAAAAAAGACAATGGGAACTAAAGTAACATGTGAGCACTATCAAATACACAACATAGAGCTCAATTTAAGTGGMACCATACACATACAATCAATCATGAGAAAAAATGCATGACAGTTGTGATCGTAATACTCCAGACATACCTGAGCAGAAAATGCCCCACCGTTCAACAAGAGAATGCAACTGATTTTATTCCCAGAGCAAAAAAACTGCAAACATGATATATATGTATTAGATTAACACAATACAAGCCTGATTTTTAATGCAAGTACATTAGATTTGGATGTAAATAATTCATGTAATATATTTAATCATATATTTTTTGGTAACCTAGAACACAAGCAATTCCCAAACTACATTGCCTCAACTACACTACCTATTTACAATTCCTTATTAACCAAGATCTAATATAGACACAACATATTACATCAGATACTATAAAGTCAGCCCATAACCACTCGACACTTCAGGCGCGTGGACAAGCCCAATCTATACCACGAAATAAACAAAAACAATATTCATAATCAATCATAGAAGATAACTCAAAAGCACACCGAAATATAGCGCAAGACAAATTCTAAATACAACCTTCGATCGACACATTCTAAGACACTTTTCTGTACACACAAAGCAAAACGATGCATTCTAAGACACTTTTCTGTACCCACAAATCAAATCGACGCATGACACCGCCAAGTACTACTACTACTACTACTACTACTACTACTACTACTACTACTACTACTAATAATAATAATAATAATAATAGTAATAACAATAATAATAATAGCAATAATAATAAAAACAGTTGAATCAAAAAAAGATTTGCATGGCTCATTGAAATTTGGCAATTAAGATGTTATCTGATCATTTTTTGTTCGTGCTAAGAACTTGGCCAAAACACAAAAGCGAGGATGTGGACAAGAATTGGTAGCTGACAGATCAAGAATGGCAACAACCATGTAATCAAACTCTCCTGATTATCCTGAACTGGCTATTTTACACAAGCWATGTCGTTACTAAGYTGGACAGAAAYTCAAATTATGTGGGGCCTGAATGGATAATAAATGTAAATGAGCGTACGAAGAATAAATAAAATCAACCGAATCTGTATGATTCCATTMAAAAGGAGCCAATTAATGGAAAAGAAAATTAAAACAAAGTGACATCAGTAAAGCAAAAGCAAAAGGCAAAGGAATTGGCGATTGATTTAATACTTTATAAAACCAACATAAAATGCCAGTGCAGATCAAATACATCAATTTTATAGTAACATAAAACACTTATGGACTGGCCACAAATCAGTAAATCAATAGATGTTAAGATGTGTAAACTTTTATAAACTTCACTTGGAATGAAGCTCTTCATTTTAAAATAATGGCCCTCAAAGAGAACGACATTTAATTTTACCACTAACACATCTAGTGTATTTATCAAAAATATATATATATATAATAACACAGCTAACAACAATTTTTCTAACGATCGTCTGTCGCAAAAAAAATCGGTCTTTCATGAAAAATTATTTTTTGGATAAAATATTTCCGAACACAGTGTAAGAAGTTTAATTAAGAATGAAGAAATTTTCCGACATCAAGTTTTGTTTTTTACTTTTTCGAATATAAAGTAAGTATTTTTTCTTTGACATAAATYAAGGAATTTCTCACCTTTTSGAATATAAAATAAGAAGTTTTTACTATACAGTAAATTCCTATTTTTTGTAGTCAAGTAARAWAGCATGCATTTTTATCAAAGAAAAATCACATGAAAATATTTTGTTTAAAAATAAAATGCTTATTTTTTTTCTGCAAAGAACACAAAAAAAATCGCGTTTAATAAGTAAAAAATATATAACAACACTTTCAATTTAAGTAAGACTTTCCTTTTTTTTTTTTTTTGCAATCAAACTGGGAGTCATTGAAAAAAGTTTTTGCCATTAATCGTTTTGGTCGGCCTGATTTTCGAATATATATAAGTTATTCTTTTTTTTTGTTAAAAAAATAATAAATTTCCGCACAGCCTTTTTTTGCAAATAGTAAGAATTCTTTTGGTAAGAAACAAAAATAAAAAGATTCACTGGACAATATCTTGCGATAGATATAACTACATTAGCAGGGACAGCTATACTGATGTCAATATTATATTATTATTAAAATAAATAAATTTAAAAGAATAAGAAAGAATATATTTAAAATGAGAGAAAATTATAAAAAAAAATTTATTTCAACACCCACTGTAAAGAACAATTTATTTCACAATGAGATGAAAATTCCAAAGCAGAGATACACCCTTATAAGTGCTAAATAATACAAGCTTCGTAAGGCTTTTTGTCATTGGTGTTCTAAAATAATAAACCTCCTGATAATAAAACACTATCCCAAATTTAAAAGTAGTCTTTAGTAATTAATTATAATTTTTGCCCTCTTCCTCTTTGTTTATAAAGTTTTTTTTCCAAAGAAGAGGAACATATGAAAATCCTTGGCACGCTTCCACAGATTCGCCCTACAATTAGGGTTGAAACCCACTAAGACCAATGATCTCCGRCAACACATTCGAATGCTCTTGGTTAGAAATGGCCCAATAAAGTTGGGACTAAAATTTAAAAATACAGAGGTAGCATTCATATGTAAATTTCACCTGTYAGACCTAAAGGCCTCAGAAGCACAACTATTTTGTAGGCGAGTCTCAAATGCTTCTGGAAAACGTGAAACCACTCACACAGACAACACCAGACAGTGCAGGAAAGAAACCRCAAGAYCTAGCAAAAATGCTGATGCACTCRGATGTCCATATAAGTGCCAAATTGACCCCTTCCAAAATTAATGGTTCTCTTTTCAGGTCCTATTTTTCCCTATGCCTGACACATTCCACTCTATTCATCGAGAACTCGCATTCARTGGACGCATTTCAAACACATAAATGAAAACCACATGTAAACTTAAAAACCATTCCCATACACGAAATTTACCTACATACAATGAAACACGGCAGGGAAAATAAAATAACAAATCTATATAGGAACATCGTATATAATGTAAACCTCAGTCCAAAGCAATTACTTCATTCTCATTATGTTAAATTAAGCCGAATTGCATTTTTTCTTAGCTCTACAAACTGTASAATTCAGCCCACACAAACAAAATTAGCAAACAAGGGAAAAAYATCATGGTATCTGAATATATATGAAAGCACCCACCAGAGTGAGTCTATAACAAGCAGCACATCATATTCACTTGTATCTCTCTATCTTACCTAGTTATATTATACAGCCCTTTAGGTGACATATATCCCTCCTATATATATATAAGTAGATACGAAAGAAAGAGAAGGGTGCTGAAACCCATGCCCCTCATTTTCAGGACTGAGAATGTTGTTTTAGGTATAGAGAACCATACCTGCTTTGAAAATTCTATGATTTTGACTGAAAAGACCAAATTAGGTGAAGACTATGCAGAGACCATACCTATCTTAAGCAATGCATCACTCTTATACTACAGCCGGCCCCACTTACAAGATATATGCAGATAAATACACATTTATTGGGCCTGAATATTCACTTGGCTTTTGGGCCTAGAAACTTGGACAGCTAAAAGCCACAGACATATTGGTTGGGCCCAAAACAGCAACGGAAAAAAATCGCAAAAAAATGAGGGGCAGGAAAAATACGCACCTTGTCTGCAACATTGGCGGGCTGCCTGACCGACACCGCCGCCCACCCACAGCATGCCCCAATATTCGGCCGACGCCCCGCAACAATCATTTGCCCGGCCGCGATAATCCTCAGAGGCTGAAAACCATCCTCCCTGGCAATTCGCGCTTAAACGTGATCTGGGGGAGAAATAATGAACCAAGCCCCCAGAACTGCACAGAAACAGAGAAATCGGCCGACGCCCCCGCAGCAACCATTCACGCGGCCGCGATAATCCTCAGAGGTTGAAAACCATCCTCCCTGGCAATTCGCGATTAAACGTGATTTGGGGGAAAAATAATGAACCAAGCCCCCAAAACTGCATAGGAACAGAGAAATTGATACGGGAAACGGAGAAATTGATATGAGTCAAGAATTAATCGAACGAATCGTGAGTTGGGCAAACAAACTGATCAGGAATTTGGAATCGATTAAACCCTTACCCGTAATCCTTAACCTCAACCTCGTAACGGGAATAGGACGCCAACAATTTCACCACCTCCTCGTTTCATCTCTCTGATCGATTTTCGGCATTACGAAACCAAAGAAAAAAAAAAGAGAGAGAGAGAAAAGAAGGAGAAAATTGCACGTTGACTTTTGACAGTATAACACCGAAGCAAGCTGGAAAAGAAAAAAGAAAAATAAAAAAAATTGGGGAGAAAATAGAAGAGATCGCCATGTGTCAAGCAAAGGGGCATGCACAGTAAACTCCTTCTCTTCTTATATAATAGGAGGGATATTGATGATGCCTTTGTTTTTCATCTTCCCATAATGAGATTACTATATATTGACATATGTTCAATTAAATTTAAATACAAAGTAAATAAGTGTGAAAATGAAAAGAAATTAAAGTATATAAAATCATGATAAAACTTGGGTTAATTTTCTCGACTTCTACATTCGAGATAAAATAAATCTTGGTTGCTTCGATTCTCCCAACAAATTTATGGATATCACAGTTAAAGATAATAATTCCTATTTGTGTTACTTGAATTAATTATTATTTGTAAAAATATTATTAAAATTGGGCTAATAACATTTAAGATTGTAAGAAATTTTTTTTACTATTTTTTACATATTGTTTACTTCTTCATTTTTTTTTTAAATCTGTATTTGTTTTTTGAAAACTGTTGTCTACTTTGACATGGTGCAGTTTATTAAGCACCAAAAACAATCTTCAACCAAAATCAAATAACAAGCTCAGAAATAAAAAATTCTAAGTTATAGTGTATATTCAAGCTACTAATCCAAAATTTCACTTTAATAAAAAAAGAAACACGAAGATCCAATCATAAAAATTGAAATAAATAAATAGCTTTTGGACATGTTGTTATTAAAAAAAACTATGATGGAAAAATTATATTACTCAAGGGGATTATTAAATTATCGGCATACATTTTCTATAACTATAAAAGTTAGATTAGAGTTGACCGTTGAAGAATTAGCTGATATATATAAAAATATTTGAAAAATTAGTTAATAAGCCAAATTAAAATACAAATTTACAAAAAAAAGTAAATTTATAATTATATTATTATATTAATATTATTAATCTAATCGTTATTATTTCTATACTCATATTTTAATAGTAAAATAAGCATCAAATCTAATGAAGTGAACAATAATTGAAAATACTAAAAGACAAAATAATCAAAGTATAATATTCCTACGTCATAAAAACTACAATAAATATTATTTATACGCATAATAATCCAAATATTTTGTTATTAACCATCTTGCATTCCAAATCAATTCACAATATTAATGTGAATGCCTTTTACCACATTGCTTTTGTTTCTCTGAAAATCAGCAAAACTAGATTTTGTACTGGTTTCATCGATCCTCCATCTCATCAAGAGTTGTGTACTCTAGCAAACATTAAGTCATTATCAGGGTGTACTTGAATGAAGTTATGTAATAAGGTAAAAGTTGCCATTTCACATCAATTTTGGCCTCTACACTAAACTTGGGCATTATATAGTCAATCAATTTCATTCGAACTCCGAATGATCTTTCGATCTATTTTGAAGAGATGTGATTCGTACATATTTATAAATATTTTTATATGTTTTTGTATCTCGTTACGCTTGACGACACTCAATAAGCGTTGCTAGTAATTGTAACACGTTTTTTTAATTATTAGTGACGACAATGTTGTACCTAATAAGTATCACCTTTAGCGATGAAATATCATTATTAAAGTTGATGAATGTATTAACGATAAATTATTGTCGCAATTGTTAAATTGATATTGGCTTTGGAATTAATGGTTAGGTGCTAAATTGGAATGCTAATAAAAATGTACAATTGGGTTTGCAACATAAAAGACTTGATTTTTTTTCTTTGGGGCTTCACCTTCCTCGAATGTTTTCCTATGGTTTGCTATCATCAATGGTGATTATGATATTTTGAATGAAGTTAGGAGAAAGGATGATTGGCCAATTGAGCTTGTAAAATTTTTCAATTTTGTAATGTGAGTTTTAAAGTTTTATTTTTCAAGGATATATCACATTTAAAAAAAAAATTTGACTTTTTAAGTAAATTTTGTTATATCTTTTAATATTTTACTTTTGGCAAATTTGGCTCGATGGCATGTGTAAGAGTTGTCAAATATGAACCGGCTCTTGACCTGGCACTACCCGACCCGACATTTTTTAGACGGGCTTGTACATTCATTTTGATGTCCCAGAAAAAGTGGGCCGATTCAGCCTGGTCCATATGACCCGATAGACTGCTCGGGCTTGGGCAAGAAAAGCCCGAACTATATTTGAGCGAAAAGGCCCAGTAGAAATATATTTTGGTTTTTTTCCCTTTTAAACACTTCACATTAGTCCATCAAACAAAACCAAAATCAATAGGTAAAATTATGAAAATCATACCTTTTTAACCGTACAAAAATCTTATTTATTTTTTCTTTTCCCCATATTTTTAGCATCATTAACATTTTCACCATAAAATTTTTATCGGCCAATAAAAATATTTTTTACTAAATAATTTTATATTTAATGTACCTAAATTTTTGTTTTTCACTATATTTTTTAATGAAAAAAAAACGAAGGTATTAGGAAAAACTTTTGGGGAAAAAAAAAGAGTTTCTTTGTCTTTTTATTTTGGTTGTTGGGGGAATTTTTTTTATTTTTTATGTTTAATAACCGATCGTCACCTGAATCCCGTCACTCTCACTCACTCACGGTGTCACTCTTCTCTTCTCCATTCTCCAGCTGAACTATCAAATCGGTCTAATCTCCGGTCGGCAGCACTCCTCTCCACTCTCCAGCTCACAATTCCAAAATTCCGCCGCCGTCACTCTCACTTCACACTCACATCCTCGTCCCCGAAGACCAGCTTCGTTTTCAACAGTATTTATCTCTCTTTTTTCTCCGATTATCCTTCGTTATTTACTTTTTTCTTTTTCGTTTCTCTGAATTATTTATTACAAGTAGGTCCGAATCATCTGTAATTAAAAAAATGGTTGTATATTATGAATCTGGTGCAGGTTGCATAATTATATTTTCGATTTGTTTTTACATTCTTTTTCTTTTTAGAGAATTACCGTGATTATGGCAAATTGATAATAATAATAATAATAATAACAATTATTGGAAGGGCCCATATTGTTCAACACTCTCACGATTCGTCATATTCTCTTTTTCTGCCTCTCTCTTTTCCTGTTTATTTTAATTTTTGGTATTTATAGATAGTTATGAACATATGATCGAGTTTTTTTTTTGTAGCCCAAAGTGAATTTGTCAGACACCAATTTTAATGACTTTGTGATGCTGGCCATTAAAACGAATTCTCTTTGTTGTTGTTCCACTTAATAGGGGTGCTGGGCATTAAGGATATAAATTTTGAATTATTTATTTATTAGTTCTCTGGGATTTAACACCAATCCGTAGGTTGCATCTTATATTAAAATTATTTATGCAGTTTGTGTTCGTCAATGGCTCGACAACAATTGGGACTTTGGCGAACTATACCTACTGATAGCTTTCTGTTTTTGTTGCCTTTGATATGTGTTTCTTGAAATTGGTCCAAAATATGATGAATAATGTTTTATGATCTATGGTGTCATTGATAGAGCTATGACTGTAATGCCGCCTTTGCCATTATCATGTTATTGAGACTTGATCTACAATAATCTGATCAATATCTTAGGATTGGCACTTAAAGCTTTAAGAGGTAGCCAATATGTGGAAAGAGTAGCTGCTAAATTCCCAATGAGTTTATTAACATAGTTAACACAAATGTATTCATTTGTTTTGGGGTGTTAGATTTGTACAGTCATTTGTTCCAAGTAGTTCTTCTCTCATTTTTTTTCCTATCGTTTTTTACATTGCGAGTATAAATTTTGATGGACTCTCTTTTTCTCTCTGCAAAATGATGTATATGAAAATTGTCTCTCCCTGTGTGTTAATAGTTGGTGTTTGTGCCAGTTATAGAACTAACGCGCTGTTATTGTTGTATGAAAATCAACCATATAATGTAGTCAAAACACAAGACTGGATATTCATCCCGCAGCGAAGCGCGGGCGGTTTTTTAGTAAAACATTATAGTTTAATTTTTTGGTTCAGTTCAATCAATTGAAAGCGTTATGAAAGTCAAACTTTTAGAAATGAACAATTAATCAAAATTTCTTTTTTCTTGATTTGTTAGGAGCAGAAACTTTTGATGGAAGGCTTGATGAGTGCACGGATCAAATTGAATCCGGTTCACTCTTTTTGTAGCAAGAAACAGAACTCGATAATTATTCCTTTATTGGCTCCAAGAGTTACAAGTAGAGTGCTGATTAGTCAAGTTGAGGTAATGAAAAGTTCCAGATCATTCAGTTCAGTTGCTGCTTCTGTTCAACCATCGGAGGCCTCAGCGGTGGGCCATTTTGACAACACATTACCTTCCAAAGGTACAACATAACTTAGGCATTTTAATACAAATTTTTACTCTTCATTCTCATCATGTATCTAAAATTATTTTAAATAATTAATGATGGCGCTAGGTGGATTTTTATGTGAATAACATTGAGACTTTGATTGACCCCATAGCTTTTGCAACCCTTGGCAGTGGCATGATTTTTGGTACAAGTTTGGTTAGTGTCTAGTACATGTTGATGCTGATGACTACGTTCTTTTATTTTGTTAGAGGTCCTTGATGTGTGGAGAAATGCCGATGCTGTATGCTTTGATGTGGATAGCACGGTGTGCTTGGACGAGGGGATTGATGAGCTGGCAGAATTTTGTGGAGCTGGAGAGGCTGTCGCAGAATGGACTGCAAGGTTTAGTGGATTTATTTTTAATTGTATATATTCGAGTGATTTAGATTTGGTGGAGACTTGTTCTCAACTATGAAATTTGTATTTTAGTTTAGCTTGTTGACTCTGCCAGGGCAATGGGCGGTTCGGTTCCTTTTGAGCAAGCCTTGGCTGCTAGGCTTTCTCTTTTTAACCCATCGCTATCCCAGGTGCACGAGTTTCTTGAGAAGAGTCCTCCAAAGTACAAAACTTTCTTTTATTGTTTGTATTTCTTGATTTCCTTTATAAATACTATGCATTTTCGAGTAATATTGGCATATTGTATTGTGGCATCTCATTCATCAAGTGTTAAGGAGATTATCCATGTTAGATAAGATGCATCTTAAGAACTTATTAAATGTTCCTACATTGAAAACTATTAGAAATGGAATATTTTGAATTGTTTCAGAAGTATTAATCGCAAGAGATTGACTACGTTGCTGCTTATGTTATGTATCTTTCATTCTATCCAATTCTCACTACAAATATAGGGAGCTGCAAAAATTTCTTGATCTCTTTTTGAAAGTTGTAATACAAGATAGATTGTTGGAAGAAGAGATAGGTGATTCTCTCTCAGATAATAAAATAAACTAGATTTGAGATTTGTGAATGGCTAGTAATGATCTATCTCATGAAACAATCTAAAATTGTGAATTTGTGAGCTAATAGTTTCTGTAAAATGTTGTCTACTCCATTTTAATTTAATTTTCTTAGTTTAACTAGACATAATTTGTTGTGATTGTTGGCTGTTATCCAGTTTCGGTCCCTGGTTGTGACATAAGCTCAAAAGGTGGAATTTAAATCTCCTATTTGATTCTGTAAAAGTATATTAAAGTTGGATGTTTGTCATTCATGATGTGGTTGCAATGGATGTTTTTCTTGTCCACATTTCAAACAAAAATGAGGATTTCAAAGAAAGATTTTTATGGAGTGATGTAAAATTGCGTTGTATTGTTTAAAAATTATTTCGGTGTTGGACTGTTACATGTAATTGTTTGAAGAAGGTTATGGTTCCTACCGTCTGGTAGTTCATGGTTGGCTTATATATTTTTTGTTATTTAGTCTTTCTCCTGGAATTGATGCATTGGTGAAGAAGCTGAAAGAGAAGAACAAAACTGTGTATCTGG
The DNA here is from genome assembly GCA_014905375.1 of Phtheirospermum japonicum. Lineage (NCBI taxonomy): Eukaryota > Viridiplantae > Streptophyta > Magnoliopsida > Lamiales > Orobanchaceae > Phtheirospermum > Phtheirospermum japonicum. Next base: position 309,208 of record BMAC01000969.1, on the reverse strand, counting down.
TGTCTGGTGGTTTTCGACAAATGATAAACGTAAGTTGCTTTTTTTGACAGACTATTATATCTGAAACTTGGGCGTGTCTTATGTTTCTGAAAGCCTGATACGAGATGTGAGTCGATGGAATCTGCATATAGATTTGCCAGAGCACGTCCAGCAGTAGGTGAATTCAAAATTTGCTATAATTCATGTTGAACTTTGTCTGTCAATGGTTCACGTTATTTGAACTTGTCTGTGGCAGGAAGATTATGTCTGTTTCCTCAAATTAATTTAATCTTGGTAGAGTAATGCTTTTTACCTGTAGCCACTTGTCTTCAATATCTGTCCCACGTCCTTATTGTGTTGTTACACCATGAGAAGTGATATTCTTTGGCATTTATGTAGAATACGTGTTGTTGTCCTTACTGGCCAGTATCATTTTCTATGTTCTTTAGCTCTATTGTGTTGTATGTGGGTTTCACGTTTTGCCTCACTAATGGTGGAATAAGATTTCTTCATGTGCTAAAGTTATTGCTCTTTCATTTGAACTATGCCACCTAAGAATAATCTGTTAATAGAAATTTTGTGTTTGCATATCTGTGATTTTTGTTTTTCTTGTATTAATCTTAAAAAAATAATTAACTCTACCAATGAAAAATATTTTCAACAAACATTAATATTTTTGAACCTTCCAAGTGAATAATTTCAATCATGTAATTTACTCTGTTATTTTATATTTAAAGTAAAAATAACTTAAAAAGACAGGCAGTTATTGATTGTGTTGTAAATTATACCAAACTCTCTGAACTATGAAACTATTTGTACTTCGGTCACTAAACATTCTTATTATTTTGCACTTTACCCCCTGAACTTAGTTTTGTGTGTGTGTAGTTTTACTTTGCCCCATGTACAAATAAAAAACTGCCACGTGATACTGTTTTGATCATTATAGAATGAGTAGAATGAGAGATGACTTGGGGGTCAAAGTGAAAGGGATATATAGTTCAGGGATAGGTGAAAGAAAAACAATATAGTTGAGAGTTCGGGTGTTTTAGGGTAATATACTCTAAATTGTATTTATACATTAGCATAATCTATACAATATGGTAGCGATAATAAAAATTTATGTATAAAATTAATTAATTGATTTAACTTGATACTTGAAAATTATTTATGTTATGATTGATTGAATTGACCTAGTACTTCAAAAATCTTTATGTTGCTTTAGTTTAGACGAATGTTTTTGAAGATATATTTATATTTGTCCAAGTTTACATATGTATATGATTGTAATATTATCCATCAAATTATTGAATTCTGTTTAATTATTAATGTAATTTTAATATTGCTTTGAAGCCTGTCGCATCAGTCCTTGGGATACCGCTGGATAACATATATGCCAATCAACTTCTTTTTGGAAGCTCTGGGGAGTTCTTGGGTTTCGATCCTAACGAGCCAACTTCAAGGAGTGGAGGGAAGGCCATCGCTGTTCAACAGATTAGGAAGGTCAGAATAAATGTTATTTCGTAAGATCCCGTCCCGATTCTTGGTAAAAACTCTCTTTCCTTTCACTTGCAGGCCAAAGGGTACAAGTCATTAGTTATGATTGGAGATGGCGCAACTGATCTTGAGGTGAGATACACTAATCTGAATTTAGCTGAATTAGTTCTCTCCAAGAATTCTGAAGTCATTTTCTTGTTATTAATTTGTAATTTATGTTGATAAGTAATTTCCCTGTGTTTTTGTTTTCGACTTTACTTTATGCGCCAACCAAGGGATCTGTGTGATGAACCCACTTTTAGTTTGTAAAGGAATGATGTAGGTAATATATATATAACTTGTAGCTTCTATATCACTGTGCTGAATGGAGTTAGAGACAGAGTTAGGAGGAGAGAAATAGATAATTGCATAACTAAATTCTTGTTACTCATTTTCACCTTTTCCAACGCGTCAACGGACTATCAATTGGAAAAGTAACATAGAATAAAAGAGAGAACACGGTAATGTTATTGAGTTATCCTTCTCTGATTTTTTTTCAACTTAATTCTGGCTTACTTTATTTATGAAAGAAAAGAAATCAAATATACTGATCAAACAGTTCATCGCATGGTGTCTTGGCTCATAATTTGTTAATTCATATTCACAATCGGTAACCACATAATTTGCTTTAGAAAGAACCACACATTGTTCACTGAACTTTGTATTTTCTGAAACCCGTTTGCCTTTGCCTCTATCATAACCAAATTCTTATTACTCCTTTCCACCTAATAACAGTGTTGATTTTGGGACCACAATTTGGGAATAGAACGCAATAATAAATTTAACAGTCTATCCAATCAAAACATGACAGATGGACGGCTAATACAACCTCTAAAAACATGATAATCTGATGCAGTGAGAGAGCTGCCCCCGACTGTTTCGTTTCTTGGGGCAAATGTTTTATGAATTTCTCCTGGATCACAATTGGGAGTGTTTCAGTTTTGGTTTGTATAGTTTACCCAATAGATTGTCGTGTAATACAATTGTGTTTTCTTCTTCTGTTAATATAATTGCAGGCTCGTCAGCCCGGTGGTGCTGACTTGTTTATATGCTATGGGGGAGTTCAGCTTCGAGAGCGCGTTGCAGCGAAAGCTGATTGGCTGGTGTACAATTTCAAAGACTTAATCAACTCATTGGACTAGATTTACCCATGCTTTCTTGCGATCTATAATTATAATAATAATTATTATTATTGTTGTGGATCTTATTCTTTATTCTATATCCAAGTAGAGCAACACTGCTGAGTTCTGCATTCCTATGTTATGGTGAGAAAGCTAGCAGACGTTGCATTCGGAACATTTTTTGGACAAACACATTTTTGTCACCATGTGACGTGATGAATTCTGTTGAAGCAGTAGGTATTGCGTAATTTTAAATGGTATTGGTGTTGAACGACTTCAGATTTACAGTTATGAAAGAAATGTTGGGGATATTGGATTTGGTAAAGTTATATTTGATAGCTTTGACCAAATACTCCAAATGTAGACGGGTCGTTAATTGTGTAAACGAACGTCAAATTGTTAATCTACGTTTCGAGTAGATGTTTGTGGTATATTTACTTTCAAAAATCCGTAGGGTGAGTGAAAAGTCAATGACCAAGGTTGGACATTTGGAAGGTAATGATGGTGAGGATTTTCTAAGTAGATAGGAAATGTCCTATTTATGAATGTTATTTATTTATGAATGTTATTCATTATTTTGTGGAAATCAAATTATTAGTGATGGTGGACCGCAAACTATTTAATTGCTTGGGCTTTAATTAGTTTGGGCTTCATCTGGAAGCTTCTAAGTCTTTCTTATTGAATAAGATAAGGAGATTGGCTTTTGTATTAGGAATCCTAATCTCTATAGATTTCCTACTTTGTTTAAGGGTCCCTCATATCTATAAATACAAACTCCCACATAGTGTAGAAAGCCTTTTGCATACATAGAAAAACACGTTTCTAAGAGAGCTCTCGCATACATGTCATAATCCTACCTACTCACGCATCATATAGTTTGCAGTTAGGATTTGCTCAGTTGTCTGCCCAATTCTCGTTCGCCAGGTTGACAACTGCCCAATTCTCGTTCGCCAGACGCATCATATAGTTTGCAGTTAGGATTTGCTCAGTTGTCTGCCCAATTCTCGTTCGCCAGGTTGACTGGATTGTCTGCTCCGTCCAACTCCGCGTCTTGGGAGGTTCATTGCTATCAAACCGTGAGCACGTAGTACGGGACAATAAGAATCTTAAGGAAAGAGTTCGCTCGCCTCGACGGTTAACTTTTCCTTTCGTTTCGTTGTTTAATTATATTATATATTTATAATTTGTGAAAACATCAAAGATTTCACCTTTGCCCTTAGCAAATAAATGTCACAAATTATTGTGCAGTCATCAATGAAAGTAATAATTTACTTTTTAGCCCCTCTAGTTTACACAAATTTCATATCACATATCTCGATGTGAAATAACTGTAGAGGTACGTAACTCTTTCACCAAACGAAAAGATACTTTTGGCGTTTTAGCCTCAACACAAATCTCACACTTGTGTTTTCAATCAAAATTGACATCTAATTGTAAGTTTATTTATATCAATTTTGTTGAACTTTATAATGGGCTTTATATCATAGCCTCAATGCTAGAATACCCAATTTCCAAACATATAAAACCAATAATTATGACTTCTCATAATTTTCTTTGGGCTTACCGAACTTTACATGAATTTTACAAATTCAATACTCGTATGAGATTAACTATCTCATTTTAGCTTTCTCAATATCCACTTTATTCGACCAACGAGGTCACATTTTTCACCATTGAAAAATCGAAGTAATATGAGAAGCTCCCACAATTAAATCTCAAGATTCAATTCATAAATTAAATCCAAATTTACTTGATACCAAACTTTATGAATTTAACTCAAACAATGAGTTCATGAGTTTATAGAATTTCTAAGCCGAACTACATCGGGCTTAAATTCACACATTAATAAATTTGAAACCCAATTCAACAATTAGATCCCACGATTTATTACAATCTAGTCCGAAACTAGATTTAATTTATTGAGCCCAAATAAATAATATTTTGCTCAATATCCATGACCCAACAAGGTCTTGAATTTCTTCCGGTTTATTCTTCACAAGAATAACCAACAGCTGCTACAATTGCAACCCAATGGACCTTACTATCATTCAGGCCCATCACCAATTTTGGCCCAGGACTAAATTAGTCATTGCCAAATATTTATTCAAGCCCAAAGCTTAATAGATTAGGCCCAAAATTTCCAGCCCGAAGCCAACGAACTTATCGAACTCGGGTCCAACAAGGAAAAGCCTATCTTCAATAACTTAATTTGGCTCAGCCCATTAAATAATAGGCCCGAGCTTAATTATTACCAAGGCCATAAAATTTGGCCTAACATAACTTTAATTAGTAATCTAGGCCCAACCCTTTAATTAAATAAGCCCATAATTTAATATTTTAGGCCCAGCATGTTATTAATCCCAAACCAGGCCCAAGAGAATTGATCTACCAAGGTCAAAGCCCAAAGTAAAGACCCAGCTGTCTCTCTTCTCTAACAGAACAGCCGTCCACCGCCATTAACAAGTGCAGGAGCAAATCTCAAGGTCATCAACACCATGTCCGTTTGCCGCTAGAATCGCCGGTGAACGGCGCACAACGGAAGCAGCTGCATCCCGCCGCAGACGAGGTCGAACGCCGCTGCGTGAGTAGCCTGCACGCCGACCGCCGTACGCCGCTTGTTTTGCCGCTGCAACTGTCCGTACGGACCGTAGCCCGTCTACGTAGCCGCCGGGCCCGTACGGTGCTCGTCGTCGCCGTCCGTTTCCATGAACGCACCACCGTCGTCAAATCTGGCGTCGCCGGTTGCTTCTTTCCGACGCCGGCAACAGAGCTCGAGGACTCACCACCGCCGCTGCGTACGCCGTGTGAAAAGTTCTCTGATAGCTAAGCCGGTGCCTCCCTGATCTAGTTGTGACCACCTTTGAGGCTCGAAACCATCYGACAGCAAGCCGCCAAACCCGACGGCTACCTCCGCCATCCCGAGAAGACCCATCAAAACCTGCGCCGAGAATAGTACCGCCTTCATCACYATCCCTCGCCGTCGGTTCTCCTTCTTTGTCTGGTGGTGGTGCCGAAACAGAGGTGTTGGTAGGAATCTGACAACCCCAATTGATACAAAACAATTTGTTTGATGATATTGAGATAATTTGGGTTTGGCAGGAATGTCTAGGTTGGTGGTATCCGTCAAACTTAGTTTTGGATAATATTGGAATTAGTTTGGCTTTTGGCAACCTGATTTGTGACCTGACTAGTCATGTACTCCGTCCTTTCCATCAGATTGCAGCACAAATTAATCACAAATAAAACAATTATGAGTTAGTATCCATCAGATTGCAGCACAAATTAATCACAAATAAAACAATTATGAGTTAGTATCGCAAATAAATTACGAATAAGAATCTTAAGCTATTTGCTTGATTGTATTAGATCTGTTAGTTCGAATATTCCCTGATATTATCGTAATATATTACAATTTACCCAATAAGAAATACTAAGGTTGTGCTTGGTTATGAAATGTTCGATTTTCACTACACTCCAACAAAAAAAAAAAATGATTCATATTCAGTTTATAATTCTCCATAACAAATTTTTCAGGAAATTTCTCGTTCCCTTATTCTCAATTTTCTTTTCTACACTGGGATCTCTACGCTTTTCAAAAAAGAAAAAAAAATGTAATTACTATCAAATCATTCTCAATTTATTAAAATTATTTTTTCAAACTATTCAATCTAAAAATAAAAGTGGAGGAAATAGAAGTTCATCTAATAACACCTCAATAATTTAAAGTCACGTAAACGCGCACATGCATATTTGCAACTTAAATAATAAATCATTTTGGGAATCATGCACCAACTCAATGTGGAATCACACCACGATTTCCTTTATATATATATATATATATATATATATGATAAAAATGGGGACAATTTGAATGTTCGAAAAGGCAGAAATGCTCGTACATATGTGCGAATAAATGGTACTCTTTAGTTGACCTGCATGACTAGGCGAGAATGTGTTGAATATTTGATGGTAGTTTGGGTATTGTAATCACTTTTTTTTTTCAGGGTTAAGAGTGTTTTTAGCGTATCATAGTCTGTAAATAGCCGGTTCCTATATATATATTGAATGTTGCATTCACAATACCGCTGGTGCGACAGAATAATAATAATAATAATAATAATAATAATAATAATAATAATAATCTTCCTAAAACTTGTTTTCCACATTATTAATTAATTACCACATTACTAATTACCATATATATATTTTGAATGTTGACAGAAAAAAATAAAAAATAAAAAAAAATCTTCCTAAAACTTGTTTTCCACATTACTAATTACCATATACTCTGTATAAAAGGGTTTCTAGGGTTCATTAATTTAGAGCAAAATCGAAGGCTATTAATTTACTGTACAAAGGGGTTTAGGGTTCATATGCAAGATTCTATCGTGATGAAGAAGAAACAGGTAGCAGATAGAGAATGTTCCATGGACGACAGATTATCTCAATTGCCGCAACACATATTGCACCACATACTCTGTTTCCTCTCCCAAAAAGAGGCAATTCAGACTAGTGTATTGTCCAAGTCATGGCGTTACCTTGGATCAACTCGCCCCAAAATCGAGTTTCGTGAGAGCTACTTTCTTGGGAATAAAGCCACATTCCTATCCGTTCTGAACAAGATTTTACACAGGTTACATGCTCAAAAGCTTTCTATACATGAATTTTGTTTGGAGATGTCTGGTTATAATTCTGGATCTATTTCGTTTCTTGAGAAACGGATCCCGATAGTCTTGCTTAACATGGGTACGAAGCCGCTTAGTTTTTCTTTTCTTTCTTTTAATTGGACAAATAAGGCCTACTTTGACCTTCCCTCGACGGTCTTTGAATCCGAACCCCTCCAAAAACTGTGCTTGGGCGGATGCAAGTTGAAACAAAATCCAGTTGACTATGTAATATTGTTTAAGCATCTAAAATCACTTTCCCTCAAGCATGTCTATATTGAGGATGAGACTCTGGACATGATATTGTCAACCTGCCATTTGATTGAGATTTTGGTTCTTAATAGTTGCGAGGGATTGAGAACCGTTAAGTTGAATAAGGCCCGTTACCATAATAATCTCAAACTCTTTGATTTCTGTGATTACCAGAGGTTACAGAAGGAGGATCTTATTAGCATTGAAATCGACAACGTCCCAACCCTCGAAACCATCCGCATTACAAATTGTTTGGATTGGTACGACCGCCATAGCCACTTCCCACATCTCAAGTCCTTATATCTGAAACATGTGCGATTGTCTACAGAGTCATTCGATAGCTTTTCATGTAACTTACCCTGTCTTGAAGAGTTGAGCCTTGTATATTGTCTTGGCTTTGAGGAACTTCAACTCTCGAGTGGTTCAATTAAGCGCTTGATCATTATGGTAATAAATAAGTTGATCAAGGTTGTTATTGATGCCCCAAACCTAGTTGATTTTGAGTATCAAGGTTCTATTCCCCGATCCATTTCTGTTAAAACAACTGCCAGCGCGTGGAAATCGAGAATAGTCGTGGGGTTTGATGGTTCACCGGGGTGCTTTGATCTATATGAAATGCTCAAGGCAATAAGGGAATCCGAGATTTCATTAGATATTTTGCAACATTCCATGAGGACTCATCACAATGAAGAAGTGCTAGACATTTGCGATGTTTTCTATGAACCTATTGTAGTTGATCGCTTGCGTTTGAGATTAAGCAGTCAAACGCAGTTTACGTTATCATCTTTTACAAATCATTTGTTCTGCATTTGTCTTGCAAGAAACATAGCCAAGTTTGTGAATTTGAATCGTCAGAGTAAAGAGGAGACAGAAGAAAACGAACTTCTGTCGAAAATCCTTTTATCGGAGAGAGAAATTAGAGACTCTATATGGAAACGATATTTGGAGGGAGGAAGCAGGATGCGTGTCCGTGATGATGAAGGCAAAGTCGAAGATCGCTTTCGACTGAAATGGAGAGATTAGTTAAGCTAGCACTTGTGTAATTAGATTTTGAGTTCTAATATTGAATCTGATGCGTCATAATTAAGTTTGTTATAATCACGTATTTAAGTCGTTTTATAATATGGAACTGTGCAAGTTAATTTCGAATAGAGTAAAGTTTTTTCCTTGATCATACATTTTGTCTTCCAGTTTGGCACACTATGTTTGGATTAGTATTCCAACATTTTGGATGAAAGGGAAAATAAGGAGTGGTTTCAGGGGCGGAGCCAAGATTGTGATTCAGTGCGGTCCAAGTTCGTCGGCATAATATTTTAGTTGTTCGTTACATTTTATGATAATTAGTGTAAAATTCGCATATTACGCGGGATGGTGATAACAAAATTTATTATCAACTTTAAAGATTGAGTTATTACTACAAAGAAAAACAATGTTTTTCCACATACTCTTTGTTCAGTTTTTTATCAACTTAAAAGACGGACTAATAATACCAAGAAAAAAAATATGTTTATTCACTACATATTTTGAAAAACCTCATGTAGACTTACGTTAGTTATTTGATTTATAAGGCATTTGCATTTTAAAAAGAAATGAATATGTGATAATTCCAACTCGTGTCGTATCATAACGATCTCGTGTTTGATATCAATATTTCAAAAATTAAAATAATAATTAATAATACTAAAATTAAAATACAAATATCTTACGGTAAGACCACCATTATTTTTGATGTAACATATCATTTCAATACTTTTTGTAATTTAGACATGTTTAAGCCAATCTTTTGCTCTTAATTTACAAAAATCTTATTTACATATTAAGATTATATTGATTAGTAAAGAATCGGAAATTCTAGGTTCTGTTTAATAATTATTGTCTTATAATTTCCTCCCAAAATAAATATTTTTTAATTTAATCAATCGTGCTGAATTAATTTGATGGATATTGTATTCCCTCGATATGATGTTAAGCTAAGTAATGGAATAAAATTTGATTGAATTAATTTAAGGATCGATTTCGCCTGATCATAACTTGAATATGATATAAGAAATTCTCCAATTATCTAACATTAATTTTATAACCTAAACAAATTAAGGGAAACTAGACAAATTATGATAGAATCACAACTAAGTTTTGGTTCCGCACTTAGAAACTGCAGAGCAATGGTAGCAACAGCATATGCTTTATTATCAGGGTCTTGGCCCTCTAATCTGCGGTCCATTATCTGAAATATTCGTAAATATAATTCTGCCCAATCTGCGAGATTCTCCTCTTTAGGGCCCCTATTTTTGTCAATAACTCGACGCCCAGTTAGTAATTCTAGAAAAATGCCCCAAAGCTATATAGATACTAGTACGAAAAAACACATTCTAGAACAGACATTCTAGAACGGATGTTACGGATACGTTCTAGAATGTCTGCCTAAGTGTCATTTTCTTAATTAAAATCGTATCCTAGAACGGATTCTAAAATATACGTTCCGAAAATTTTAAAACTGCCAACATTAGAAGGTATTTTTAAATATACGTAGAACGTATATTTTAAGTACCTTCAGATAATAAAACATTCTAGAACGTATTATAAAAAATAATACCTTTTGGTAAATTAAACATTCCAGAACGTATTGTTATTCCCCAAAGCTATATACATCGTACTTGGCTGTTAAATGGCCTGTCCGTAAAGATGAGTTTCAGTATAATGACAACACTAGGAAAACTAAACGCTTCTTGAACAGCGGGAATATAATTAATAAATAAATGGGTAAGTATTTTGAGTCCAACTAGAACCTGTGGCCATATATTCAGGTGCAACATTACTATATATACCCATGACTTTAGTTGTTACATAAGTCATATCACCAGTAGGACTATCTCTGGCCAAATTGAAGTGAGCCAACTTTGCGTTAAATTCCTGCACCACATATATGAAAACCTCATCAGAGCAAACAATTTGCAGTTTTGTATTGGTCAGAGTGTTTGCCAAAATTTATATACACCATCAAGAAGAATGGTAGCGTTCCTAAAATCACTAGTACAAAAACAGGATTCAAGAACAGAGATTTAAGAACGCCTCAGGAGGCGGCGTTCTTAAATGTCAGGCGGTGGCATTTTTATAATAAAAGTGTCACATACGAGAACGTCTTTTTCAAAGACGTTCTGGTATACTGGATATCCAGAACGTCGTTAAGAAGACGTTCTGGTATATTAGATATCCAGAACGTCGTTAAAAACGACGTTCTCGTATGTTAAATATCAAAAACGTATTTAAAAATGACGTTCTCGTATGTTAAATATCGAAAACGTCTTTAAAAACGTTGTTCTGGAAAGTATTATTCAGAACGCCTAAAAAGGCGTTCTCGTATGTCATATTATTTATGTATAAAAAACTAACCTTAAAAAAAACCCTACCCTCACTCTGAAATCAAAGAAATAAAAAACGCCCTCATTCTTAAATCAAAGAAATAAAAAATGCTGTTGCATCTAGGGACACAACTCGCCGCCGATTTCTGTTCGCCGTCGGTCTAGGTTCGCCGCCGCTGCGCGAAGGTCCACAGCCGCCACGCTCGTAGCTCCACATCTGCCGCCGCTCGAAGCTCCACAGCCGCCGCCGCTCAAAGCTCCACATCCGCCGCGCTCGTAGCTCTACATCCGCCGCTGCTTGAAGCTCCACAGCCATCGCCGTTGCTCGTAGCTCGCTGCCGCTCCTCTATTTTCATTCATTTTTCATATAAAGTTCTCTACGTCGCCGCTCCTCTATCTTCAACCTCAGAGCTCGGGAAGAAAATAGTTCTCTAGGGTTTCTGCAGCTTCACAGCAATGGGCAAGGGAACAGGAAGCTTTGGTAAGAGGAGAAACAAGAGACACACTCTGTGTGTGAGGTGTGGCCGCCGCAGCTTCCACCTCCAGAAGAGCCGCTGCTCCGTCTGTGCTTACCCGGCGGCTCGCAAAAGGACATGTATGTCATTCTGATTTTGTTTATTTTGATTTTAACTATCATCTCCGGATTATTCACATTCACCCGGCGTGTATAAATCACTTGCAATTTACTTACACATGTGGACTTGAATGATTTCTTCATTTTGGTATGATTGAGTAAATTTGAGCTGATTTTGAATCAAAAAAAAAAAAAAAACCTACCCTCTCGTCCCCCTTTCTGTTTGCAGCCTCCTCTCATTCGAGAATCCCCTTCAACACAACAGCCCTCCCGTCCCCGTCTGTTAGTAGATCTAAATCCACCTCTACTCCTCCCGTCCTCGTCGGCCAAATTCTCCACGTCACGTGCCGTGGTCCAGAAAAAACGATGCTCCTAACATTAATTTCACCTCCATGGTCAAGAGATTGGTGTAAAGTAAGAAGACCAACAAGAATCCCAACCGGGGACCGAAATTCGTGGTCGCCGCCGATCTCGTGGCGGCGGACTTGAAGAAGAACCATTGGCTTGGCCATCTCATTCATGTTCCCCACCCTCCACCCTGTATTTGTCTGCTGCCCTTCATCTAAAGGAAAACAGACTTTCTTGGTTTTATTTCCTTCGTCTTCAATAAGGTATTGTGTGCACCTTTTTGTTTGTCATTCTTGAATTTCATGCCGTAATARTAATGTGTATATGAAGTTTTTTTTTTTTGGGAAATCCCTTTGCTTTTAAGTTTGTATATTTGTCTTCACACATTTTTCTCCTGGCCACGAGGGTGGACAAAAAAAAGATTTAAAAGCCCCTTTTGCTTGATTTTTCTTTCTCGGGTTATTGATTTATATTTTTATTTCTGGGTTGATTCTAACTTTTGATAACAATCCACATACAAAAATCCCCATATATGTATATAATCAAGTTTTGTAATTGGCATATATGGATATGGTAATGAAGGCCGCGTCTCCAAGGGAATATACAAACAATGTGTTTGAAAGAGTTGGATTTGGTATTGGCAGAAACCAAAAAAGGTGTAAATATGCCATTGAATATGACCGAGGCGAAGATGGGACCATGAAAATGGATCATATTGGCGCCGAGAGGACTAAAAATATGCTTATTTTGATGAGCGATACAAGAGGCAGCCACTGTGCCTCAACCGAGGCCATTAGGGAAGCGTTCCAGCTCGAATACGGTGATGAATACAGAGTACGCCTATTATAATTATTATTTAATTATATGTTTTTTTGGTTATGTTACAACTCAGATTTTAATCGTTTTTGAGTAATTCTTTGGGTGTCAGGTTCTATTTGTTAGTCTTTTTCATGAAATCTATGAGACTTCTTTGTTATGTAATAACTAAGATTTTAACAGGTAAGTTTGTTTTTATTGAAAATCTCAATTTTCTGGGTGTAAAGTTCTATTGGTTTTGTCTTTTTCTACAGCTAATACTTCATTCATTTTCAAGTAATGTTTTTGTCTTTGTTGAAAATCTGAATTTTGTGGGTGTCAAATTAAGTTTCATCTATTGATGACAACTATAGTAATGTTTATAATTCACTTGTGTACTTCTTGAGAATATCTTGAAAGCTAATTTTTTTTTATATTTTTTTTAACGTTGCAGGCTGTCTCCAAGTCCTCGGCTTCTGTGTTTTTGAAGCTTGTGTGGGTATTTTCTGGCCGTCCATTATGAAGATGAGATCTCAATATATCCCTGAGGAAGCTCGAAGCACCATCATGAACTTCTTCTGTATCCCTCTCAACATATTCGTTTGTGTTGTGTTGTACAATGTATGTCCACTAGATCTTATATGTTTACTTTCTTTGGCAGTCAGCTATTATATCCATTCTGTCTCTCTCTCTCTCACACACACTATTTTCTGTTTTGGCCATTTTGAGAATTTACCAACTTTAAACTTTACAATTTTCGTGCACGAACTGATTTCTAGTTGTTAACAAATTTCTTGAATGTTTGTAGGTTAATGCGTTCACATCTTAGTTATGTTTGGTGTGTGCTCAATATTCCTCTTCGTGGCCTCCATTCTTCAGAGACGGCTATCGGAAATTGGGTGCATAAAGAGTGTGTTATTTATCACACCCCAATTTAAATGCCGGAGACATGAAACTTTAACTTTATAGTTACACAGAACTGTGTTCAAACTAATTGCATGCAGTGCTCAGGCTTTATTCTCTATTCTTCAGAAGTTACTGAATATGCTGACCTCGCTGTTGCCTTTGTTATTGCTCTTATTTATATACTTTGTTTGGCATTGGTTCTTATGATTAGTAGACCTTTTATTAACTTAATGTCCTGTGGTGTTATGAATTTGAATTATATATTTATACTTTTTTTGGTAAACTCTTTCTGTCTCATGGTAGCCACCTCATGTCAGTGGGATATCAACCCGGATATCCGTAAGACCGATGGTCGATTATGTTCTTGTGGCTGAGCTCGCCAAGCCTCTCACTCCCTACTGCAAGTTTAATTTATATTCATACCTATTTTTTAATCTTTCTCATTTTCTACGTCACTTTTTTTTGGTCCTTGGACTAGGATTGTAGCTGTTAAATTATTTCGAATGACTGTATTGTTTTACTTGTATTTTTGACTAGCTTTCTTGATAATATAATTTATTATTATTTTTTGGATCCTTGTGGGTTTCTCTGACAGGGCTTGAGTTTTAAGGTTGTCCGTACAACTTATCTGATTAACTTGTCTATTGCTAGTCCGATAAGGGGTTTGAAAACAATAAAAATACTCATTATTGGTGTGGTTTAAGGCTTCATTTGGATTGCTGGATTTGAATTTGTGAGTTTAAAATTCCAAATTAAAAATCTGTTGAGGTCTTCCAACTCCCCTACCAAAGTTTGGGGGCATAGTTGGAATGTACATGGTGTCATCCCACAACATCTTCCCATTAATGCCCAATATTGCAGAAGCATAAATTTGCTTGTAGAAGTCAACTGTGTAGCAAGGTTCCACAAAATCATCTGGATCTTTTTTTTCACAATGAATGGCAGCACATGCATGTATACATGGTATCCCACTCAACCCCCACTCTCTGCAGCTGCAAAACCAATCATTCAGATTAACATAATATTGTCCCCCATCATTTGTAGACACCTCATACTTGTTATCATCACACTTTAGAGTCATGCAGTATCCCACTCTGTCCCAATGCTTTTGCAAAATATTCTGATCTTAGGACATAATTTGCCTCTCCACTTCTTTGCAGCATCTCTGTTCTTCTGAAGTCTTTCCATTAGATATTGTCTAATCCACTCCAGCATAGTGAGGATTGGTTTTTCTCTAGCCTCTAAAATACACATGTTAAAATTTTCACATGCATTGTTCAAAAGCATGTCACACTTTGAGGCCTCACTAAAATGTGATCTACTCCAATGGACTGGAGGCTTGTCATTGAACCATGAAGCAGCATCTTCACTAAGCTCTTTCATTTGTGTGATTCTGTGTCTGAGCTCTCCATATGTGCTTTCTTGTGCAACCCTCCAAAGTACAGTCTTAAAAGATAATCCCCTATAACCAGCTTTGATAAAGTTGCTTTGCATATGCCTCACATAGTATCTATGGTTACTGCCTGTAAACACCTCATTGAAAGCTTGGACCAGACCTTTTTGCTTGTCAGATATGAATGTGAATTCATATTCTCTAAACATATTGAAATCCCTCTTCAATACAGTGAGAAACTAAGTCCATATTTCCCCATCTTCCTTGGACACTACAGCATAATCAAGTGGATAGATGTTATTATTTGCATCTATACCCACTGTTGTTAGCAAAACACCCTTATGTGGCCGTTTCAGATGTGTTCCATCAACACCAATAAATGGCCTACAACCTGCCTTGTAACCTTCTTTCATTGCACTAAAGCAAGCACAAAACTTTCTAAACCTCAATTTTCCATCTGCATCATTCCATGATTATTGTTGACTCTAGATTTGACCTCCTAAGCACTTCACTGTAATCCCAAAGTTTATTATATTGTTCATCAGGAGTATGATTAGCACATATTTGTCCTTATTTTTACTAGTATTTTAGTACATTTTTCTATTTGTTTTTGGTATAAGTTGGAAGATTTAAGCTTAATTTTGGGTTTTCATAGTTCCAACTTATTTTACCGTATTTTTATCGTAATGGATGCAATTAGGTGATATTTCATTGTTTTTCACCTTACAGCTAATTAACCGGAAGAGTTCGGCACGTAACTAGATGACTTTGATGTTCAAGAAATGGAGAACGAGCTTTCCGGTGAACGAGTAGCAAAAAAGATGGAGAAACTGGGGCAGACGCGCAGTCGCGTCGACTAATGCGGACCGTCGATGCTACGTCGACGCGAGCCATGATCCGCGTCAGTCGACGCAGCGTCAACACAACGTCGACGCAACTTGCTGAAGCGTCGATGTCGACGCACCCAGTCGACGCACCTGCCCAGCCGATGCGCACACCCAGGCAGCGGCAGTGCCGAGCACTGGCACGCGTCAGTCGACGCACCATCGACGCAAATTGCTGAAGCGTCGATGTCGACCCACCCAGTCGACGCATCCGCCCAGCCGACGCACACGCCCTGGCCGCACCGACGTCGAGCACTGGCACGCGTCAGTCGACGCACCATCGACGCGACGGCCCAGAATCGCAATTTTAGGGTTTCTTATGCTCCAAGTCAAGGGAAATCTATATAAACCCTCTATGTCCGTCCCAAAAACATATACCTCTCCCCCATACTCTAAAAATACGATCTCTTGGGTTCGAGTACAACACCATCCGCATCCATATAACAACAATTGATCGAGATCGAAGATTCGAGGATCGCTAGCTTCAACCGTCCGTTCGTGATCCGTTCTTCGACCGAGATCAACCAACTCTCCGGATTAGCTGGAGAATCTACTAGCATTCTTAGTTTAATAAGTACTCTAAACTCTTTTATCCGTTTTCTTAGTTTAATTTATGCAATTAAGTAGTAGTTTCTAATAATTGTTCTTGAGTTATTTCATGTTTCGAACTTTAGATACTTTTGATATTGCAATTCGTAATCTTAGTTTAATTAATGTTTAGTTATTATTCATGCTTGGTTAGTTTATTTCGTTTACATTTCGTTCTAGATAATTGCTGTTCGTTTATGCTAGTTGATTTTTTTTGAGTTCTTAGAATAATTTCTCTAGTTTATAAGTTCTAGTTGCTGAATTAAAATACCTAGTTTTAATTAGTGTTCATGCGTTTTAAATTCTTAGATAATAAAAACAATCAACCCCCCCCCCCCCCCCCCCCCAATTTGTATGCATTTTGAATTGAACGAACTATTTGAGAACTTCCGATTGTATGTTCCTCGAGAGACGACTCGAGTCAAGTTGCCAAACTACGCGCGACCCCGTTCTCTTGCGGGCAAGCTATTGATCTTTTGACAAATTTTCATAAGTAGGCAACACAAAAGCTTGAATCAAAATTTTGGCGCCGTTGCCGGGGAATATACAAAGGTTTTCAAAAATATGCTTGTTCATTTTTATTTTTATTTCAGTCGTTATTTGTATAATTATTTTCTCTAGTCGATACGTTTGATTTGTTGTTGAGTTCATGCAAGGTCGTAGGTCGCTTAGGCTCGAACTTGCACCATTCATCGACAACGTTCATCGTCCGAATCAAGTGAGACCACCTCACTCACCCACAAGTGAATCGTCTGCCACGACTGATTTTATTTGTGATCCTGTTCCGGAAACGATGTTGCGACTAGATAACCAAGCCCACAACAACGAGGATGACCAGTCCACCAAGGCATCCACCCGTGCAACAAAGAAATGGGTACGGGAGTGAGCCAACTCGTCCCGACGGACCAGTACAGCCTCAAGCATACTGGGAAAACATTCAACGTAACGTGATGGACCAGAATGACAGGCCAAAGAAGAGGAGATAATCGCTACCGCCACGTTCCGGACGACTATTCCGAGAGATCATACCATGGCGACGAGCGGGTCAATGAGTGGCTCGCAAATGACAATTACAATGAGAGGAACGAGTACGATAGAACTACGCGAGGCCAAATCACCAAGAAAGATACCAACGGGAGGCGCGCGAACCAAGACAAAGAGAGTTCACGACTCCTCAAGTGGGTCCCTATAGTTCTGCAATTGTGTTGGGTAGAACTGCGAGAGACTTCGAGTTGAAACCTCATATCATCAACAGCCTCCCGACATTTCACGGCCTCGCCAACGAAGATCCTTTGACTTTCCTCAAGGAGTTTTATGCTGAAGTTAGTAGGATTCCCCTCTCCGGGACTTCATCACGAAGACCTTCAAATGGTGTGTTTTCCTAGCTGCATGAAGGACAAAGCCAAATCTTGGCTACTTTCACTAGAACCGAGATCTCTGGTCGACTGGCCCATGGTGAGCGACAAATTCATTAATCAGTATTATTCAGCACAGACGACGGGGCACATTAGGAGACAAATAGCCAACTTTGTCCAAACAAGATGGGGAGTTGCTTCACGAGGCATGGGAACGTTTCAAATCTTTATTGCAGGCTTGCCCACATCATCACAACTCTCCGGGAATGGTGAATCAGTTTGTTTTACGAAGGCCTTTTGGGACTCTTATAAAAATAACGTCGAAATGGCGGCTGGAGGAGATTTTGGGTATTTGAACAGCGACGGAAGCCAAGCGACTGTTTGAGAAGTTGAGCGAGAAATCGAGACAGACTAATTCTCGACCACGAACGTTTATGACCAAAGAAGTCTCCGAGATGCCAAACAAGAGAGACATGAAGTTCGAATAGATGGCCAAGGAGTTGGCCGCCCTAAGAGCAAAGGTGGCAAATATGGAATCATCAAAGAAGACTGTTGAGTTATGTGCACGATGTGGATTACAAGGACATGTAGGGGGCGTGTGCACAACCGTGTTTGATAAAGTGTAAGAAACGGAGGTCAAAGCTATTCAAAATTTCCAACCTCAACCTCCAGCGGGAAACACATATCATCCAGGACCTCCCAATCATCCAAACTTCACATATAGCCCCGGACAAGCACCCGCGCCTGTGCAAGCAAATGATCAACTTTTAGTATGGCAACAGAATCAAGTAGCAGAGACTGTGCGAAATCGAGAAGGACTCACGCAATTAACTTCACAAGTGAATAAGCAAATAACGGACCTCAATGCAAAATTCGAGTCAAGGTTTGATGAACTAGTCAAGATTGTGCAGCAAGGTCATGAGCTTGTTAAGGCCGTGCAACAAGGGCAACGACATTCAGACATGATTATAGGACAATTGTCCGTGACTGTTGCAACATTGTCGAAGGTGAAAAATAAGTTTTCGAGCCAAACGGAACACGCCTCGGCTATTCATGTGCTGAGAAGTGGAAAGGAGATCGATAATGGCATTGAGTTGGAAAAAGAAGAAGGCACGGAGACAGCCGAGACCCAATTGCAAGAAGATGCAACCAAACCGGCCGATTTTATGCATAAATCGACCAATCCATATGTGCCGGGAGCGTTAAAGATGAGGAACAATTCGGCAACTGGCCATCCAAAGAATTCGACTAGTTATGATCATGTTCCCTTTTCAAGTCGACTTCGTCCGGCGAAAGAAAATAAAAAGTTTATGGATTTGTACAATTTACTGAAAAACGTGAACGTTAATCTCCCCTTACTAGATGTGATAAAGACGATGCCCGCATACGTTAAATTTTTCAAGGAGTTAGTCACGAGAGAACGGCGAATGGAGACGACACAACAAGTAGAGTTAACCAAAGAGGTGAGCGCCATATGCAAGGGTCCGCTACCCAAAAAGGAGAAAGACCCAGGGAGTTTTTGCATAACTATTGACTTAGGAAAGGGGCAAACGGCACGTGGAATGCTYGACCTTGGTGCAGGGATCAATTTGATGCCGTACTCACTATATAAAGAATTTKACTTGGAACAATGAGGCCGACTACGATGCGACTACAAATGGCGGATCGATCAATTAGACAACCGCTTGGGATAGTTGAAGATGTATTAGTTSAAGTCGGCAAACTTGTAATTCCAGTTGATTTCGTCATACTTGATGTCGGCGAAGTTCCAAAAGAAGGCACGAAGCATACTATTCTGCTAGGTCGACCATTTATGTCCACCTCTCATACATTAATTGTCGTGCACAAGGAGGAGATGACCTTATCCGTTTTGGGTGAGACAGTCATGTTTTCGCTAAACAAAATCAACAACACTCCTACATCGTTCTTGAAAGATGAATGTTCTGCTGTCGATTTAGTAGGTTCTTGCGTGAGTGAACTCCTAAGCATTAGCACTATAAACGAGCTTGATGATGAGGATGGTAAGGATCACTTGGACAGGGGAGAGGCGCTTAGCAAGGATTGGACGACGAAGAAGAAGACGTCGAGCGAGGTTTATGACAAGAAGATTCATGATACGAAATTCAAGGTTGGTCAACTAGTGCTCTACAATTCTGAACGTAAATTTGAACCGACCAATTGCAAGGCCGAATGGAGTGGCCCGTTTATGATAACG
>BMAC01000969.1:222031-272205 GCA_014905375.1 Phtheirospermum japonicum | reverse complement strand
GATAACATGTTGATACTCAATAAAATAAATACTGAATTAATGTTGTCATTTTTATATAATTTAATTTCAAAAGTGGTCAGATTAGCTTTTGAGAGAAAAGTGATAAATTTGAATATTATAGGACTTGCCAATAAAAAAAAAACAAAAAAAAAACATAAAATTAGTTATGAAACCTCACAATAAAACCAAAATAACTAAGAGTAAATAATAAATAGTATATATTATATATATATATAATAGTATATATATATATTATATATAATAATATATGTGTGTTGTGGGTGTGTGTGTTGTGGTGTGTGTGTGTGTTCGTGTGAAAAGCACTCGCACATATGGTCTCTTATTTCAATTTTCATAAGATAACTGCTTGAATTCCTTTTATTAATATATATATAATTATTTTTTTAGTTCAACAATATCAAATCTGTTATTTTTTTTCAAAAATAATTTTTTGACTACTTTTAAAATATGCAAAATTGCACAATGCAATATAATGTAGTATTTTTTTTATTGGCTATCAACATGTTATTCATCAAATATTATTACGATTCAATACTTCTGATTTGAATTGATTTCTTAAAATAATGTAATTTTGTTACTAGCATCGAGTGGAATGAAAATTGTGGCATCAACCGTAATAGATTCATAAAAAGATCAACTAATTGTCTATTAGGTGTTTGTATTGATCCACAAAGTGATAGCAGGAGAATTGCAAGACAAAAGAGATTTGGTAATTTGAAATGTATCAATGAGTTGCATCCTACGTACGTTACTCTACACTATCCATTACTATTTACATGTGGTGAAAAAACCCATAAGGAAGAAATATCCTTTTCTGAACCTCGAAAACCTAAAGGTAAGGGTAAACAATATGTGAGCAAAGTTGAGTTCTTTTCTCACTAATTGCATGAAAGGGACGCGGAGATACTCACTATTCTATATAGTTGACGACTCACACAATAATTCAAAATTGATGCATATACGATTATTGAATCGTCAAAATTATGGTACGACAGAACTCATCAAAAAGTTATGAAGTGAGATGTATAGTGGGATAATTGATGTAGTTTATGGGGTGAAACAGGTGGCTCAAGTGTTGGTACTCATGTTGTCTTGCCCACGACATTTACTAGCGATTTTCCAGAGGGTCATTTCACATAATTATTATTTATGATTAAATTGTGTAGCTCATTTAAATGTTAAATAGTGTAATCAATTTAGATCTATCAAATATTTGTTCAAATATGTCAATAAGTTTAACTATGGGTACACTATAATATTCTATCAGAACAAATGTGGGTATGCGGATGATAAAAAGATTGATGAAATCAATATTTATTATGATTGTCATTACATTTCTCCATGCGAATCGGTGTGGAGAATATTAGTTTATGAAATTCAGTATAAAAAACTCCACCTATCATGTGTTTGAGTTTTCATCTTCTAGTAGAGCATAATGCATTGTATAATGATAATGATCAGTTGAACACAATGTAACGCAAGTTAAAATACTATAGCATATTTTAGGTTGGTTCGATGCAAATAAGAAAAGTCTTAAAGCACAGATTTTGCCTTATATTGAATTATTTAAACACTTTTTTTAGTACTTAAATACAAAAGAATGGACACCTAGATAACTAGATTTATTTTCATTAGTACGAATTTACTATATTCCGCCAAAATTGATAAAGCCATGGATGCACTACATTTAACCAAGGGTGGTGTATTTCTTATTTATAGATACAGAGGACGTTTTCTACAATTATTAAATCTAATATTATAATTGTTTTTAGTGTAACATCTAATGACATAACTTCTCTTCTTCTTTCGAAAGGAAGAATCGGGCATTCTTGATTTAGGGTTACTTTTTCCATCAAGATTTAAATCATTATTGGTACTTCACTTGAAAAATTAATGGTGCATGGCATCTAATTATCTTGGTTGAAACTCCAATGATACATAGCCATTATTTTGAAACTCTGAACAAAATATTGAAAGACGTGATGAGATCGCAAAATAAATCTAATACGCAGCTTTCATTGGGTAACAAAATTATAATTCTTGGTGGAGGTTTCATCAAATTTTATTATTCCAAAAGGCACTAGACCAGACATAGTTCACACAGTGATCAAATCTTCACATTTATTAACTCATTACATAGTTTTGAAGTAGACCAAAAATGTGGTGCTGTAAAATCACAATTCAGATCTCAATTGTGTCAAGTTAAAAAAATTTGTCAACTTGATAAATAGAATAAGATATGTAATAGTTGGAGGACCAAAAAATGGTATCGATCAAACTGAAATTCAGGTTATCTATTATTGAAAGATGATGGTGACCATGTTCCGTCAATTGTGGTGAGCACATATCCATAATTGGAAAAAACTATTGAATGCCTCACTTATTTGGAGGGTCGAGCTATTTTCACAACACTCGATGTCATCGATTTGATTAATAAGTATATGATATCATAAAATGATGGAGAATGTAAAGTATATATTAGCTCTGATAATGCATGCAAGTCCGATTCAAAAATTGACATATTGTAAGACGCCCACTCACCAGAGTTTCTAAATACCATTGAATGTTATGGATTGCCTAACTATGAGCTAAAACTAAAAATTAAAAATCCACTTATGTTGTTGAGAAATATCAATCATTCCCTCGTGTTTTGTAATGTTGGTTGTTAACTTGACGATCATATTGTATAGGCTAATATTTCTCAAGGAAGTAATGCAGGTAAATTGTTGTTAATCCTCATAATGACTGTCACACCATCCAATCTGAGGTTGCTTTTCAAGTTCCAACGATGACAATTTTCTCTAATTGTGTCATATGCTATGATGATCAACA
This sequence comes from Phtheirospermum japonicum, assembly GCA_014905375.1. NCBI lineage: Eukaryota > Viridiplantae > Streptophyta > Magnoliopsida > Lamiales > Orobanchaceae > Phtheirospermum > Phtheirospermum japonicum. The sequence continues at coordinate 269,352 of BMAC01000969.1, read as the reverse complement.
AGACTCAATGGCAATCTCTCTCTCATGTTGGACTTTAGAAGCCAGTTTTCATTCATGATCAATTATATGTTTGTATATCAAGGGTGACCAATCGTAAGAGTTTAAAAATATTGATCGACGATAATGAGAATAAACATGGTATCAAATATGCAAATATTGTTTATAAGGAAACTTTTCATAATTTGTAAATTACATTTCGTCTCATAACAGTCATTTTATGAATCAAGCTATATCATTTTGTATACTATTCGATCTTTAAATAATATTTAGATGATTTATATATATGGAGCAGTTATGATAAAACTATCTCTGGTGTGTAAACTAGTGATGGTTCTTAGCGAAATACACACACACAGAGAGAGAGAGAGAGAGAGAGAGAGAGATAACTTAAGTATACACATATACAATTACTTATTTAAATATTCTAATGCATTTAAAATAATTATTTTTATTTTATATAAACTAAAATAAAAAATTATCGTGCAATGCACGGATACAATACTAGTAATCTCCTGAATATGAAATCTCAAACTCTACATTTTTAAGAGATGCAAAAAAAAAAAAAAAAGAAATTTAATCTACTCATCCACAATTTAAATCCATAAACCAACAACCATAATGATAAGTAGCATAATAAGTTCTAATCAGTTTGCATCAAAAAAAATCCATAACAAAATAATTTAACAAGTTAATCAAGTCATAACAATCTTAAATTACTAACATAACAAAAAAGAGAAAAAAAACTAATTAGTTATCGGTCACTGCATCATCACTCAAACCATTATTTTCTCCATATGATGGGCCAACCAACTCTCGCCCCGCCGAAGCCCGTGGCCCGAGTGGGCTAACCCATGTAGGCCCAACTCTTAACGGACCATTAAATTTTAAACTCATACCCTTACTTTGTTATTGAAACGACCTAACCCATTTTCGCAGCTCTAATTATTATTAAATGTAGTCAAAATGATTTAATTATTATTTTCCACCAAATGCATACATAATTAGTTGTGGAATGTGCTTTGATATTTGTGGGTATTTTGGGTGTTTTAATAATAAGAATTAGGTTTCTTTTAGTAGTTAGAGAGTCAACAACATATCATAGTGTGTCGCTAGCCGCTCCTATATATTTTGGATGTTGAACTAGTAACGAGGATATACGAAGCAGAAACTAGGTTCTTTTATTTCCCCAATTCTCAACATCATCACATTTCCTCCGCCAAAAACCTTCCAAGAACTTTTGCTTTTCCCAATATATTTACTCTGTTAAAAAGTGTTTGTATAATTCATTAATTAAAGCAAACTCGAAGGCTATTGATTTACTCTACAAAGGATTCATATACAAGATTCGATCGAAATGAAGAAACAGGCGGTAGATGGAGAAGGTTCCATGGACAGGATATCTCAGTTGCCACAACCTTTATTGCACCACATACTCTCTTTGCTTACACAAAAAGAGGCTGTCCAAACTTGTGTATTGTCCAAATCATGGCTCCAAATTGGATCTACTCGCCCCAAAATCGAGTTTTGTAAGAGCTATTTTCCAGATGATAAAACATTCCTATCCGTTCTCCAAACGACTTTGCAAAGGTATCATGATCAAAAGCTTTCTATACAAGAATTTCAATTGGAGATGTCTGAGGTTGATTCTGAATCAATCTCATTTCTTGAAAAATGGATCCCTATTGTCATAATTAATATGTGTGTAAACACTTTCAAACTTTCTTTTATTTCGACAGAGTCGGCATACTTTGATATGCCCTCTGCAGTCTTTGAATCTAAAGCCCTCCAAAAATTGTGTCTGTTCAAATGCAAATTGAACCTAATCAATCCTCTTGTAAATGTCAATTTGTTTAAGCATCTTACAACACTTTACCTCAAACAAGTCTACGTTGCGGATAAGACTCTGGACATGATACTGTCGAGCTGCCATTTGATTGAATTCTTGGTTCTTCATAGTTGCGAGGGACTGAGAACCATTAAGTTGAATAAGTCTCATAATAATCTAAAGCTCTTTGATTTTTGTGAGTACCCGAGGTTACAAATTGAAGATAATCATAGCATTGAAATCAATGCCCCAGCTCTTGAACGAGTCAGAATCATGTGTTGTCCGAATTGGCTTAACCTCCATAAGTACTTATTCCCACATCTCAAGTCTTTATATTTGGATACAGTGCGACTCTCTTCAAAGTCATTCAACATCTTTTCGTGTATCTTCCCCTGTCTTGAGGTGTTGAGCCTTACAGGCTGCTATGGCTTTGAAGAATTTCATCTATATAGTCCTTCAATTAAGAACCTTACCTTCGATTATATAGACAAGCCTCCCAAGGCTATCATTGATGCACCGAGCCTAGTGAGCTTTGAGTATAAAGGAGATGTTAGCCTATCCATTTCTTTTAAAACAACTGCCAGTGAGTGGAAATCAAAAATCACCGTGTCGTCTAATGCGAACTTCGACAATTTTGATGCTTCATCATGGTGCTTTGAGCTATATGATATGCTCCAAGCATTATGTAAATCCGAAATTTCATTACATATTTTAAAAGGATTCGTGGAGAATGAGGACGAAGAAGAAGACCCATCTCGAGTACCAGAAGACACTTTTGCTTGTTTATGGGCACCTGTTGTAGTGGAACTCTTGCACTTGAGATTACATGGTCATTCACAGTATTCATCTTCGGTTTTCATAGTTAATTTGTTGCACATTTGTCGTCCAAGAAACATACACCAGTTCTGGTACTTTGATGCTGAAGATGAATATGAAATAGGCCATAACCAAGTCACTATGTTTCTTGAGGATGTCCTTTTATGGGAGAGAGAAATGTGGCACCACTCATGGCAAGGAGATTTGGAGCAGGCAAACTTTGACGTCTTACTTGATGATGAAGACAGAAAAAAAGTCTACTTTCAGCTGAAATGGAGAGATTAATTAAGTCTTAACTAATCTGTTGATTGTAACTAAGTTTGTTAGAATTATGTAAAGCCGAATCATGTATCATACATGCTGTGTCTTTTATTTTGATACCCTATTGATAGGCACTAGGAAGTATAGTAAGTAGCAATAGATGCCAAACTAGAGCCTGATTGGGAATTCGGTCACTGTTTGACAAGCAAACAAGGTTCATCTGTGCTCAAATGTATGTTACTTCATATTTGTATGGGTTATATCAATGTATGGCTATATATTTGAAGAAACTCATTTATGCTCTGTGTACTGCCTGTACCTTGCTTGTTTTTGTTTTTTTTGATCACTTGCCGTTGAATAGAAACTTCATCTTTCCGTTGAACTCACATGATGAGACTGTCAGATATATATGTCACTTGGTGAATATTTAAGTGGTAAATTTGAAATATATGCTTTTGTCCTGCATTTGACAAAAAAAATTAAAAAAGGTTGAGTAAGCTTCTAATTGGTTTTTCAGAAAAGGAAATTTGTATGCTCAAAGGCTTACAATATCGAGCAAATTTAATTTAATAATCACTGGATGAAGATTTCACCACAAATTTATTGGTGTGTGGCGATGATTGGACCGAGGCAAATTTCGTAATTTTTGTCAAAGGTAATTGGAACCCTAACTCCTGCAAATATACAATGGATTTTAATCTTTTATCATTAAGGTGATTTTCATTTGCATATGACAACTCTTCCACTCATCATTTTCTTCATTTCATATATATAATAAAGATTTTGTGTCTCAGGTATATTTAAGGTTCAAAAAGCATCTGCTATTGTTTTTTTTTTTACCAGAGAAAAAGAGAAAAGACGCATTACTGCTGCAAGAACCAGCTTTAGTCATCAGAAAGGTGCACATTATTCAGATCTTTAATCGATGATATATTTTTAACTTTATGCAAAATCGCTGTCCTTGTAAAGCTGTAGCTAGATTTCCTTTTATTACAACTACAAACTTTTGTAGTTTTTTCTAAAGTCTTGGAAGAACTCCCACGCATAAATTTGGGGGCATGATAAAAAATCAGAAATGAAAAAAATTCTGAAATTTAGAATTCTAATACACAAATTAATCTACGGAAAAACAAAAATCAACCAAAAAGAAAGAAAGAAACGAAACATAGAAAAAGAAAAGCTTACCTTCAGATCAGATGATGATTAACGGCGGAAGGTGACATCAACAACCAGAGAGACACACACACACGCACGTCAAATAGAGAGGGAGAGAGAGGGGATGGGGTGTGTGGAGGCGGCGAGGGCTAGGGTTCAATGTGAAGGAAAGGGGGGAAGTGTTAATATATATAGAACTATTTAATGAAGAATGACGACACTTAATAAGCGTTGCTATGAATTGTAACACGTTTTTACTAATTAATGCTAATGACAGTGTTGTACCTAATAATTGTCACTTTTAGCGATAAAACATCATCGCTAAAGTTAATGAATATATTAGCGATAAACTATTGTCGCAAGTTGTCGAGTATTAACGTTGACTTTGATTTTGGTATCTTTGTTAAACTTTTTCGCTATCTGTCTTCTATGGGTTACTCCGACCAGCATTAGCATTGAAAATTGATTGTTATTGGTACTTGATTACATGGTTTTGCATGATTTAAAAATTCTACTATAAGAAAATAAAAAAAGACTATTTTATCTTTCCTATCATCATTAGCAATGATACTTGATTACACATTTTAAGTCTATTTCTTTCTTTAAGACGATTTTGCAAGATTAATCTTCAACAAACAATTTTTGTTCTATCACTAAAGGGCACAGGCCAAAACTCTGAACGGCACAAATGTGAAATTAAATGGTTAATTGTTAAGTCTTGATGCAGTTTCTGAAACTGGTTTTTCATGTAAAAAAATTATATGACCTCAATTGTGTTTAATTTTATGTGTACCTCTATATCCGCATCGTCTTGTGATTAACAGTAGAAGCTCTTGCTGTGCGAATCTTGGCAAATAGAGAATATGTGCACACTGTCGATGTATGATCCGTGAGGCCTATCGGTCCTTGATATATTGCTGTTTTTTGTTAGCTAATAATATGATTCTTAATATGATGAAAGGTGAAATAGCTGTTAAAAGGAGTGGGATGATGTGTGTTGGTGTAGTTTTCTTTTTCTCAACTTCCCAAGAAAGAAACCAACTTGTTTCTTTTTGAAAGGTTGCAACTATTTGCACCACAGGTTATACTATATTCACCCGCTATTATTCTCCTTTTCCCTTTAAGCTAAAAAATATAATTTGATAACCCATTTTCTCTTTGCGGATGCTTTTGACTTTTTAAAGGGTTTTATGTTTCTTCTGTTGTAAAATCAGAATATTTGGAACTATAGTTTTGTATTTTTGGCTGTGGTTGATTAGTTAAAGATGAGTGTTGAATGATTTCATGCTATTCGAAATTTTGATTTATTTATTTAAAAAAAATGCAGATGGTTATTTATCAGTCAAATGTTTGTAAAATATTGAAGCAGTGGGATGCATTTCCCCTTATGAAATTTTGTTCGAAGATAGTTTTTTCGTAAGATATTCAATACCTGGGTCCTAATTTTGGCTTATTGCTCTCTCTAAGAAGCTTTTTGAATTTTAATATATTGTTAATGCTTAGACAGATTTTTCTCCCTTTGTAGTTTTCCCTCTTAATTTATTTTTCTCATGTCATGTCAGAGCAGAATATGAATTCTCCTTTTAAATTGGTGAACATGCTGAAGGGGTGTTTAAATTTTCTTATCAAATTCTAGAAAGAAATATACCTATTGACAGGTTACCTTTTTTAAGCCATTAAATTAGAATGTCAGCTGATTTGAGTCCCATATTTTGGGTACGATCCAGAAAAATATTATTTTAGGATCGTATCTTATAATCTTGCCAAAATAATCTCTATTAAAATTATTAATATATTATTCACTAGTGAAAAAACTAAATTAGAGTCGCTTCATAAGTGACGCTGCAAAGAAGAACCGCTGCAAAATATGCAAAATTTGCGCATATTAGCAATGAATTGCCTTATATTAAAAAAAAATAAGAAGAATAATTTCGTCCGAGCGGCGCTTATTGATTACCAACCAACGCCAATAATAGTAAAAGTGTCGATTGCGTTTAAAAGCGACTCTAATAAATAAACCGGGTTGCGGTTTTGCTAAGGAAGCGCAAATAATACACTGCGACCCGGTGTTGCTTATTTATATAAGTGCCACCAATAAGTGTTGGCGGTTTTGGTGTCGGTTTTTGAATAAAATTGGGTGGCGGTTTGCTAAGGAAGCACCACTAATACACTACGACCGTGTGTTGCTGATTTATATAAGCGACGACAATAAGTGCCGGTGGTTTTGGTGTTGGTTTTTAATAGAAAGCGCCACTAATACTTCCAACAAAATTTAACTGCAAATCCTAGAGGACAGCTCTCGCCGTTGCAGGAATTTAACCATGGTTGCAGTGGTATCGCAATCCGCCTCCTCTGGAAGAGGACCAACGACTTGGTGGACCCGCTGATCTGTGGGCCCCCTGCTAGCGCAACCTCCATCCTCGATGGCTAATCATCTACCGTGCTTTCTCCTTCCTCACCATATGGCTCTCTTCCTTTATCAGACTGTTGGTGACTTTGGATTCTTCGTCTTCTTCTTGTACACACAGTACGCCTCTCTCTCAGATTTTCAAACACCAATTAATTGTCAATTAATCACCATGGCTACTCATCTTACAGATGCTGTGTTTTGGTTTCTTTTGCTCCCATTCATGACGTGTGAATATTTTTCAGCTCTGAGTGTGAGGCTGGAGCCGGTGGTAAGGGCGCTAGTTATCTGGAGCCGGTGTTGTTCTGTTTTGTCTCTTTTCGAGGTTTTTTCATCTTTGTTACTGAATCACTTTAGTTTCTTCTTTTTTTAGATTTTCTTGATCTGATTTTGTTGAATTCCCTTCAATTATCATTTTTTTTCTTTTTCCAATTTAAAAGCACTTTTATAACGCCTTTTCAGCTTCTTATCCAAACCTCGGGATTGGATACTAATCTGGGTTCTGGTGGTTTTGCTGGCCACAACTAAGGCTGCCATTACTGTTGCAGTGGTGAAAGATCATATGACGGGTGACTACGCATTTGAGGCTGGTACACTTTTTTCTTGAGATTTTTTTTCGTTGTTGTTGCCTGATTGGCTACATAGTAATCTCCATAATTGTAATTGGTGCCTGAATCTTTTTGTTGAATTCATTGTGAACAGCAAGGTTGCCTATTACTATTTAGCTCAGGAATATCTGAAGTATGAGCAGTTTTTCTTTTTTTCTTTTTTTTTAACATTGAAAATCTTTATATAGGTCAATCATTGTGTTTGTATGAAATATCTATTGGATATAAGTTGTAGTTTCTATATGTGCATATCAAGCAAATACACATTGCTAAAGTTAATTGTCATGTTATTTTTACAGTGCCATGGTAATTGCAGACCGTGGAGTATACTGCATTGATGAATTTGACAAAATCTCAGCTGAACACCAGGTTTGTCATGTGCTGACTTCTTCTGAGAAGTTGTTTGTTTGATCTTCAAATGAAAAATAAAAATATAGAAAGAAAGAAAACAATACTGAATCTTTAATTCTGTTGCGAAGGCAGGGCTTGTAGCAAGTTTATCATGAAAAACATCCGTTTTAGCTGCTGAAACCCTGTTGGGGGTCATTATAAGTATTGCTCTTAAAACCTGACCTCAATTTTGATTTACTATGTTATAATGCAGCACCTCTTATGTTCTGCTTTCTAATTCCATCCGTGAAAAACTTGTGAATGAGAATCTGAAAATGAATGCTGCTCTTCTCTCACGAATTGATTTGGTATTCAGAGCACATAATGTCAGTAAGTCATCCTTTCTGCCCCCGAAAACTGATGCACGAGCAGTAAATATTGTTCTATATAAATTTGAAGTCCTATCCTTTTTTTTTTCATAAAATAAATATATGACAGGTTTCCTTGTTAGAGTTCTAGCTGGCTCATTTCCTTGTTTTAGTATATTTATCATCTGCAGAAAAACTAAATCTTCTTGACTTTATCAAGATACTTGGGTGTCAAACATAGATGCACTAATAGAGAGCGACCTGATAAGTTCAGGTCACCTGGTCATACACTGCTTAGCGACCTGAAGAAGAGTGCAGTGCAACGGTCGCACGGTTGTTGACCTTGAGATGAATGCAGTGCCAGGTCGTAAGGTTGGTGACCTCAGGTCGCACGATAGGTCGCCCAGAGGTCGACGTACTACTAACAATGGGTCTCAGATGAGGATAACCTATCCGACTTTAGCTGATGTCGTCAGCCCCTGATCCAGTACATCCTGCTGTTAGGATGTACTGTAGCAATGGTGACCACATGATTTGAATTAATGTACTGTAATAGTCTTAGCCACATATTTTAGGGTTACCTTTACTATAAATAGTGGCGACATTCCCTGATGTAATGATGTAATTATCAAGATATGATTGAATGAAATCTCAGTAAAAAATTGAATATAAAATATTTCTCAATATGAGTTCTTTACTTCCTTTCATGCACACATCTTCATTTTGCCATCCCAAATAAAAATATGGATACTTGACTATTTACCTTTTGCAACAATAACAACAAAACCTTATTAATTTTTTGTTTTGTGTGTGTGCAGGCGTGCGTGCGGTAAGTGTTCTATTTTATCTGCAACGAAGTTTACTTTTGGTGAAAATATATCTTATATAGATTAATAAAGTTTGAACTTGAAAGATGCATCAAGGTGTGATTTGTAACTTCTCCTACAATTTGATACTGAAATATTAATACATTAACCAATATGATAACATCCTTGAACTCTTTCCTATAATTTTTTTTATTTTTTTGTATGTGTGTTAAAATAATTTTTATCATCATACGGATGCTTTTTACATACTTCGTTAATAGCTGCTAAATCTGTGCTTTCAGGATATACCATAGGTCTGTGAAACAACGATAATAATATTCATGAAAGACGGTAAATAATCCCATGTGTTCTGAATCGAAAATATCAATCTCGTTTTATTGGCTATAGTATTTTTCTAGTACAACGCATTTATGAAAATCCTGTAGTTTTGGTTTTTTGCGTTGTTATGATTGAGATGATATATTTGTTGTTTGTTTGGATGATTTGTGTTTGATAAGTACGACATTTGTTGTTTGTTTGGATAATTTGTGTTTTCTATGAGTATTTTGGTTTAGTTGTGCAAAATTGAATGAAATTGTCCCATGAATATTATGAGTATTTTGGTTTGTAGGTTTTATAATAACTTTTGGGCAATTCTATGCTGGAACATGGACGAAAAAAAAATAATGGTGGCGTTTCTATGGTTGAACCATTGCCAAAAGTTTATATTTTAAGTGCGCTTCGAACATGATAAGCGCCACCCGCTTCTGTTTTAAGTGATGCTTTGAATTAATAAATGCCACCAGCTTCAGTTTTAAGTGGCGCTTTTAATTGAAATTTACCATTTTTGGTGGCGCTTCCATGTTGATAAGCGCCACCCGCCTGTCTTTTTAAGTGATGGTTTGAACCGCCACCCGTATTGATTTGGCTTTAACTGTCGCTTGAATTAGTAGCGATCTAAAAATGCCAATTTAAACATTTTGAAGCGCCACCAATCAACTATTTTGCACTAGTGATTATTTAAGAGGCACTGAGTTTTTTTTACCCCTTTAGGCAATGTAAAATTCTTTTTTGCCCATAAGTGAACAAAACATCTTTTTTACCCATTTTCAATAGAAAAAAAGACTAAAATATCCCCACTTTGATTAGAAGAGAAAGAGGATAACTTCCCAGAAGTTTTAGTATTACTGTTTGTAAGTTTTACTCGTCCAATTAAAAAAAACGGCGATTTCGAGGCGATTTCAGTTACGAGAATCAAGATTATAGTTTTTCGTATGCACAATGTAAGTTTTCAACTTTGTATTTGAAATTTTATCACCATTTGGCCTTACAATAGTTCGTAGGGTTTTTATGTTTATCTGCTACGCTACAGTACTTATCCGCATTTTCAAATTAGAAATGTAGTTTAGAACAAGCAGTATAATTTGCATTGGTCGATCCTAACGCTCCTTCTCGCCTCAAACAATATTTACTACCCGACCGAAAACTATTTATACTACTCGAACCAAATATAGAAAAATATTAATCGACCCTAACACTCCTTCTCGCCCCAGAAATTATTTACTACCCGACCCAAACCTATTTATACTACACGAACCAAACATAGAAAAATATTAATCGACTCTAACACTCCTTCTAGACCCAAATATTATTTACTATCCGACCCATACCTATTTGTACTATTCGAACAAAACATAGAAAAATATTGGTCGACCCTAACATTACATCTCGCCCCCGAACATTGTTCTAGTCGACCCAAATTTATTTATACTAGTTGAACCAAACATACAAAAATATTTGTCGACACTAATATGATCTCTCGTCCCAAATATTTTTTACTACTCGACACAAACCTATTTATACTAATTGACCCAAACAAAAAAATACTGCCCAATACAAATATAGCCCCTCGCCCCTAATACATATACCATATACCGTTCTCATATAAATTAATGATGATGTCGATTTTGAACAAATATCATAGCAGATGGAGGATGTAAAATTAACTATTGTGCATTGTGGTTATTGGGATATGAAAGATTACATGCTTGGGGAAGAGACGGTCACTGATGTATCGTTACATGATATGAGTTATGATGCATTTTTTAATGTGATTCACTCGGCAGTGAGGGGTGATAGGAGAACAACTTAGTATTCATTACATTGTTTGATGTCGAATAAAGAAGGAGAAGTTCAGAAAATTATTATATTGTCAAGTCGTGTTATACAACGTGTCATGATGCAAACTCGTAAAGTTTATATCACAGTAGAACCAAAACAACCACCCTAGGATTGCGGCATAATTTTTGGCGATGAAAGCTCTAGTTATCCGCAAGCGAGGGGTGGAACTTTGGCAGTCAAATTCCGTTTGATACTTAGAATGCCTCTAAACGTGCCCATATTTTACCAACTTCTATGTTGGAAATCCCGGATTCGATTTCAGCGACTTATGATCCTTTTGGTGAAGAAATCCACGCATGAGTGTTCAGAATATGAAATTCACTACGACAGAGTACTCGAAGAGTCCGATGAAGATGAGGGAGATGCAGAATATTTTGACTGTGAAGAGGATGATGATAGCATGCCAAATTGATACTATTTATTTAAAGAAATTAAATTACCAAATTATTCAACCAAGTGGTCAACGCCTCAATTTGTTTGACCACTTACTACATCTACCACGAACGTCCCTCCTGTGCGATCATATACAAACAATTCACAAATATATGACAAGAGAGATATTTTTAACTGTAATTATATACTTATATACCAGAACTATAACATAAATATAAATAAAAAATAGAAGAAATCGTACTATATGCCATCCTGTCGTTCATAAATTCACTATAAGACGCCATTAAGTCTTTCTATTTTTCTAACAGTGCTAGATCGACATAGGGTGACTTAGCACTAAGACCAGGATGACGAATACGTGGCGGCTTAACTGAACTCAGCATGCTTTCGGAACATTTTTAGGTGCCGGTGACATAACAACCACATCATCCGGAGATTGCTCTGTCTCGCAACCTGTATCGGATTCTACATGTACAATGCTCTACACGGGAGTACGAACCTGTGTACCATCAATGTAATTATTTAATAAATACATATATAATATAATAAGTGCAAATATAATAGTCCGTCAAAAATAAGACATAAAATTGAATTGAACTTCACATGAATATTTTAGGTCACTCACATCCTCGAAGAATCTCAATATGTCCTCGGGAGATGATTAAGTTGTACCTGCCCCGGTTGTCTCCACATCAATTTCAACAGACGATGGCCTAATGGTCAGTATAGGAGCAAGAACCTGAGATTTTATTAGTGTCATCAATAATAATATAATAATCTAACAAAAATTAGAAAAATTCAAATTCATATATATATATATATTGAAGTCCACTCACATCCTCGATAGATATTAGTACATCGTCGGCAGGTGGTTGTAATGTAGTCAACTCAGTCGTCTCCACATCAAAGTTCTTTGGTAGAGGCGTCTCGAACAACTTTCTAGGCTCAACTTCATCGGATGATGGCACAATGGTTGGTGGGGGAGCAAGAATATGTGATATTAGAATGTGTTAATTATTAATCAAATAATCTAACAAACATAGAAGAAACAAAAGAATATCTAATATCAAAAGAATTTCTCTCACATCCTTGGTAGGTCTCGGTACATCCTCTGCACGTGGTCGTGAAGTATCCTCCCCAATCCTCTCCGCATCCCGTGTAGCAGCCAACTCAAACTTCTGCATAGCTTCATCAATCATCGCTACGGCTGTCATCGCTACCGACTCAATTCGGCTGATATCCATTGCAATTGCTAAAGATGATGCCTCCTCAATTCTACTGATAGCCTCCGTAGTAGCCACAGAAGTCGTAGACTCGAATCGGATGGCAGCCTCAGCGGTTTCTACAGATGCCATCGACTCGATTCTACTGATAGCCTCTGTGGCCGCTATGGATGTCGCAGACTCGAACCGGCTAATTGCCTCAATCAGTAGGGTCTTCGTAGATGAGGATACAAAAGAATGAGTCATGATTGAAATAAAATCAAAATCAATTCATTTTATTGATGAAAATATAAATAAATAAATAAAGAGGAAATACCATAAAATCTAACTACCGATAGAGGTGGGCTCGTCTTCGGTGGAGAGGGGGTGCTCATCCGCATTTCTGGTGGAGGGGTGCTCGTAGACGATTGCGGGGTGCTTGTCGACGGAGTTGCACGAGGATTATTGGTCGATGGGCAAGGAGGATTCCAATCAGGCTCGTCAGTAAGATCGTGACGCTTCAATACGCGTTGGTTCAATCTAACGCTGTTTTTTTTATTACAATGGGGTAAGAAACGATAATAAGAATTTGTCTTCCTTACAAACTTAAAATGCAATGTCGAATAGGACGATGTGATAGTAATTTTGGGGAACAACACAAATACACCTACATTACTTTTTTGAATAATCTTAGCCTCCACTAGATGATCATAAAATTTTGTAACAACAAACATAATTCCATTGCATAACTCAAGAGAATGATCCTTTTTCTCAACATGATGGAGTTCTAAGTTTCAATTTTGGCTCGTGATCATCCGATTGTTCCATTTCCTATGTTATTTTTCACACTTCTTTTTTTTTTTTAATTTCAATACAATCAAAATATGAACCGAGATTGTCCTCATATTCTTCATGGGGAGTTTGGATCTTTAAACTCAAAGAAAATCGTTTTTACCTACAACTTAAAAAGAGAAAATATTTTCTACCCATTTTTCCATATGAAAACTACCTTTACAAACCTCGGTCCAAATAAGTTACGCTACTCGAATCAAATAATACCTCTCGATCAAAACATTAACAAACATTGTACTCAAACAAAACATTAACAATCCTTGAACCAAACAACACATCTCTGTCAAAACTTCTTCCATAACTCGATCCAAAGAACTACTCGATCCAGATTTTAACACGCGATGCAATAAGACCAAACAAAATACCTCGGTCCAAATGTTTTAAAACAGTTCGATCCAAAAGGTTACACTACTCGATCCAAAACACACAATGTAATCATACCAAACATCAAGAAGTTTCAAAATAATAAATAATCAAAATATTAGGGTGAAGTGTAGATTTAAATATGTTTGGGGTCAAGATATTAAAGAGTCAAAAATATTTTCTGATTTAACAACAGAAGAAACATAAAACCCTTTAAAAAGTTGAAAGCATCCGAAAAGAGAAAATGGGTTATCAAATTATATTTTTTAGCTAAAGGGAAAAGGAGAATAATAATGGGTGAATATAGTATAACTTGGGGTGGAAATAGTTGCACCCTTTCAAACAGAAACAAGCTGGCTTCTTGGGAAGTTCAGAATACCCCATCAATATAGTATTTTTCTCACAAACTGTCCAAAGAGAAAAAGAAAACTACACCAACACACATTATCCCACTCCTTTAACCAGCTATTTATCCTTTCATCCAGAAGGGAGAAAATCATATTATGAAATCATATATTAGCTAGCAAAAAACAGCAATATATCAAGGACCGATAGGCCTCACGGATCATACATCGACAGTGTTGACGTATTCTCTATTTGCCGAGATTCACACAGTAAGAGCTTCTACAGTTAATAGGTACACATAAAATTAAACACAATTGAGGTCATATAATTTTTTACATGAAAAACCGGGTTCAGAAACTGCATGTACAAATGATCTATCAAGAATTACCTAACAGTTAACCATTTTATTTCACATTTGTGCCATTCAGAGTTTTGGCTTGTACCCTTTAGTGATAGAACAAGAATCGTTCGGTGAAGATTAATCTTGCAAAATCGTCTTAAAGAAATAAATAGAAAAAAAAAAAGTGTAATCAAGTACCAATACCAATAGAAGACAGATAGCCAAAAAGTTTAGGGAAGATACCAAAAACAAAGTCAACGTCGTTAACACTTAACAACTTGCGACAATAGTTTATCGCTAATATATTTATTAACTTTAGCGATGATATTTCGTCGGTAAAGGTGAAACTTATTAGGTACAACACTGTCGTTACCATTAATTAGTAAAACGTGTTACAATTCCTAGCAACGCTTATTAAGTGTCGTCATTCTTTATTAAATAGTTCTATATATATTAACACTCCCCCCCTTTCCTTCACATTGAACCCTAGCCCTCGCCGCCTCCACACACCCCATCCCCAGCCTCTCTCTCCCTCTCTATTTGACGTGCGCGTGCGTGTGTCTCTCTGGTTGTTGATGTCACCTTCCGCCTTTAATCATCATCAGATCTGAAGGTAAGCTTTTCTTTTTCTATGTTTTGTTTCGTTTCTTTCTTTATTTCTTTCTTTTTGATTGAGTTTTTCTCACCGAACTGAATTTTATTTTGTTCAAGTAATGATTTTTGTTTTTCCATAGATTCATTTATGTATTTCAATTCTTAATTTCTGAATTTTTTTAATTTCAAGCCTCTGAATTTATGCGTGGGAATTCTTTCAAGAGTTTAGAAAAAACTATAAAAGCTTGTACTAAAATGAAATCCAGCTACAGTTTTACAAGGACAGCGATTTTGCATAAAGTTAAAAATATATCATCGATTACAGATCTTAATAATGTGCACCTTTCTGATGACTAAAGCTGGTTCTTGGAGCAGTAATGCGTCTTTTCTCTTTTTCTCTGGTAAAAAAACAACAACAGCAGATGCTTTTTGAACCATAAATATGCCTGAGACACATAAAATCTTTATTATATATATGAAATGAAGAAAATGATGAACAAGAGATCCCAAATGATCAAAAACAAAACTAAAAATAGCTACACTAAGTGGAAGAGTTGTCATAAGCAAATGAAAATCACCTTAATGATAAAAGATTAAAATCCATTGTATATTTGCAGGAGTTATGGTTCTAATTACCTTTGACAAAAATTACGAAGTTTGCCTCGGTCCAATCATCGCACACGCTAATAAATTTGTTGTGAAATCTTGATGCAGTGATTAGTAAATTAAATTTGCTCGATATAGTAAAACTTTGAGTGTACAAACTTCCTATTCTTAAAATCCAATTAGTAGGTTATTCAACCTTTTTTAATTTTTTTGTCAAATGCAGGACAAAAGCATATATTTCAAATTTACTACTTAAATATTCACCAAGTGACACATATATCCTTCACCAAGTGACACATATATCCGACAGCCTCATCATGTGAGTTCAAGGGAAAGATCAGGTTTCTATTCAACGGCAAGTGATCAAAAAAAAAACAAAAACAAGCAAGGTATAGGCACTACACAGATCATAAATGAGTTTCTGCAAATATGAAGTAACATACAAATGAGCACAGATGAACCTTGTTTGCTTGTCAAACAGAGACCGAATTCCCAATCAATAGAGTATCAAAATTAAAGACAACATGTATGATACATGTTTCGACTCTACATAATTCTGACAAACTTAGTTACACTCAACAGATTAGTTAAGACTTAATTAATCTCTCCATTTCAGCTGAAAGTTGACTTGGTTTTTGTCTTCATCATAATAGAAATCTTCAAAATTTGCTTGCTCCAAATCTCTTTGCCATGAGTATTGCCTCATTTCTCTCTCCCATAAAAGGACATTCTCAAGAAACATAGTGACTTGGTTATGGCCTATCTCATATTCATCTTCAACATCAAAGTACCAGAACTGGTGTATGTTTCGTGGACGACAAATGTGCAACAAATTAATTATGAAAACCGAAGATGAATACTGTGATTGACCATATAATCTCAAGTGCAAGAGTTCCACTACAACAGGTTCACATAAACCACCAAAAGTGTCTTCTGGTACTAGAGATGGGTCTTCTTCTTCTTCTTCCTCATTCTCAACGAGATCTTGAAAAATATCTAATGAAATTTTGGATTTACTTAATGACTTGAGCATTTCATATAGCTCAAGGCACCACGATGAAGCATCAAAATCATTGAAGTTCGCATAAGACGACACGGAAATTCTTGATTCCCACTCAATGGCAGTTGTTTTAAAATAAATGGATAGGCTAACATCTCCTTCATACTCAAAACTCGCTAGGCTTGGTGCATCAATGACAGCCTTGGCAGGCTTGTCCATACACTCGATGGTAAGATCCTTAATTGAAGAACTAGACAGATGTAATTCTTCAAAGCCATAGCAGTTTGTAAGGCTCAACACCTCAAGACAGGGGAAGATACACGAAAAGATGTCGAATGACTTTGAGGAGAGTCTCACCGTATCCAAATATAAAGACTTGAGTTGTGGGAATAAGTTCTTATGGAGGTTAAGCCAATTCGGACAGCCCGTGATTTTGATTTCTTCAAGAGTTGGGGCATTGATTTCAATGCTACGATTATCCTCAAATTGTAACCTCTGGTACTCACGAAAATCAAAGAGCTTGAGATTTTTATGAGACTTATTCAACTTAATGGTTCTCAATCCCTCGCAACTATGGAGAACCAAGATTTCTATCAAATGGCAGCAAGATAGTATCATGTCCAGAGTCTTATCCGCAATGTAGACTTGTTTGAGGGAGAGTGTTGTAAGATGCTTAAACAAATTTATATTTTCAAGAGGATTAATTAGGTTCAATTTGCATTTGAACAAGCACAATTTTTGAAGGGCTTTAGATTGAAAGACTGCAGAGGGCATATCAAAGTATGCCGATTCTGTCGAAATAAAAGAAAGATCGAAAGTGTTTACACACATATTAATTATGACAATAGGGATCCATTTTTCAAGAAATGAGATTGATTCAGAATCAACCTCAGACATCTCCAATCGAAATTCTTGTATAGAAAACTTTTGATCATGATACCTTTGCAAAGTCGTTTGGAGAACGGATAGGAATGTTTCATCATCTGGGAAATAGCTCTCACAAAACTCGATTTTGGGGCGAGTAGACCCAATTTGGAGCCATGATTTGGACAATACACAAGTTTGGACAGCCTCTTTTTGTGTAAGCAAAGAGAGTATGTGGTGCAATAAAGGTTGTGGCAACTGAGATATCCTGTCCATGGAACCTTCTCCATCTACCGCCTGTTTCTTCATTTCGATTTTGGCTCTAATTAATGAATTATACAAACACTTTTTAACAAGTAAATATATTGGGAAAAGCAAAAAGTTCTTGGAAGGTTTTTTGCGGAAGAAATGTGATGATGTTGAGAATTGAGAAAAATAAAAGAATCTCAGTTTCTGCTTCGTACATCCTCGTTACTAGTTCAACATCCAAAATATATAGGAGTGGCTAGTGACACACTATGATACGCTGTTGACTCTCTAACTAAAAGAACCCTAATCTTTTTATTAAAACACCCAAAATACCCCAGGGTGGTAGCAGTAATAAACCCGAAAATTCAAGTACAATTGAACCAAGGTGGTAAATAATTAATGAATCAATATATGACTACATCTAATAATAATTGTCTTTATTATTCTTCTATTGTCTAGAAATACAATAATTATAATATTTGGGTCATTTACCATATACTCTTATTATAAATATTTTATTCTAAATAGATCACTAAAATTTGAACATTTCATTTAATGAAAATTACTATAAAACAGTACTAATTACTCTCTAACCAAAGTTTCTTTCATCTTTTCCAATTTTTGTATTCTAATTCCTAAATTAATCTAATCAAAATCATACTACTAAATGTTAATTTCATTTTGTCATCATTTCTGACGCTGGCCGAATTTTATACTACACTTTGGAAATTCGTATTACATCCCCAAACTTCATACTAGTGAGATTCCATAACTAGGGACTGAAATGGCATTCTCTCGAGCCGAGAAAATTGTCAGAATGTGCATTGCCCAACAATCAGTTCAATTAAAAGATTAGGTTTCGATTGAAATGGAGAATGGCATTTTATTAGAGTTTTTTTAATGGGAAGATCATTTATGATAGGCTTGTTTTCTATCTACTAGTATTTGTCCGGTGCATTGCACATATAATTGTTATTTTTTTTATAGCTAGTTAAATTTGAATTATATTGATTTTAAAAAAGTTAAAATCATTATTTAAGTAATTATATTATTGTATAATTAATAATCCAAATTGAAATCAACCTTTTTTTTCAAAGATAAAATACTATACAAAATAAATAACTTGACTGATAAGAAGATTATTATTAAAATTAATGATGATTATAAATTAGAAAAATCTTTCTTTTACAGAATATTCATAGTTTCTTTTTACTACGTTTATTCTCATTATCTATGGTCAATATTTTAAAATCTTGCAATTGGTCACTCTCGATGGAACAACGTACGTACAATTGACTATGACTGAAAATAACTTCTTAAAAAAAGTTTATTCTAAGAAGAGAATGTCTTTCACTTTTGTTTATCATCATGGCGTAAGGAATTCCCTAACAATAATAGGAGTTTGTTGTCATTACAATTTGAGAAGCAAACTCGTATCAGACGGTGTGATAGTTATTTTAGAGAGCAACATTAATGCACCTACATTGTATCCTTCATTAATCTTTGGCTCTACAACATGATCGCCAAATCCAAAATCGGTAGAATGTTATAACACACATGGCTCAAATCCTAGAATGTGAACGATTAGTGGAAACAAGAGAAGTGTTACCAATATGAGTGATGTTCTCACCTGCTCCATTTCCCATGTGCAGTTTGTTATCTCCATGATATTCCAAGGCAATGCCCATATTGCTGAGGTCATTACAGATATGATTGGATGCTTTAGAGTCAGGATACCAAAACTGGTCCATGGAGCTGTCACACTGAGGGGTTACAGAAGGAATTTGAGCCATGTGTGCAACTGGCATTCTAGCATTGTTGAAGCTTGTTGTATTTCCTGAGTACTGAGGACGAATTGAGTTTGCAGATGAGTTTTCACACACTCCATTGTAATTGGAGTCATATCTATACTAGCATTTTGCAGCACTGTGACATATGCCCTGACAAACTTGGCACACGATTCTAGAAGTGTGAGATCTTCCTCCTCTTCCTCTATATGCACCTCTGTTGTTGTTCCTCCCCCTTCCTCTGAATTGACTTTGGTTTTCTATATTGGAAGATGGGAAATTCCTGTAGTTTTCTTGATTGACAGAGTTGATAGTAGGTTTTGTTCCATCAGTGTTCACAGTAGATTGATTCAAGGATAAGCTTGGAGTCTCCAATATTGATTCATAACTCAGAAGCAAAGCTTCAATGTCAGACAAATTCCAAGGCTCTATTATAGAGGAGACAGAAACCATAACAGGATCATATTTACTACCTAATCCTTTGATAACATGTAAGATGTGGTCCTGCTCACTTATAGCTTTCCCTATGACAACCAACATATGACAACATGGTTTTATTTTTCTAAATGCTCTCGCATAGATAAAGATCCATTTTTGAGATTGTTCAGCTAGATTTAAAGCTGCATTTCTTTAGTTCTAGAATAACTTGAAAAATTTGTTTCCAAAATATGCCAGATCTCCTTTGAGGTATTCAAACCAACAACATTGACTAATATACCTTCTGTTAAGGATGAGAGCATCCAAGAAGCAAGTATTTGATCTTGCCTTTGCCATGTGAAATTTTCTGGATTCAATGATGCTAGTTGTCCATCCTTATGCATCAGCATCTTGTCTGGTGCTTGTGCATCTCCTTTTATGAGATACTCCAGTCCATATCCTCTTACTGCATTTATGGCTAGTTGTCTCCAGATCAAAAAAGTTGCATCATCTAATTTTATGGATAAGAGTTGGCTTTGAGGGTATATAAAATTATTTGTGTTTGATGAGGGAATATTGCTTCATCTAGAGGAGCTCGATTGACTTGGGCCAGCCATTATAGTGTTATATAAAGGGTGTTATTAAGGATGAAAGCGACCGGTCATCAACAGCAGAAAGGACCAGCTCTGATACCATGAAATAAAATAAAACAAGGATAAAAGGTAAACAACAGCATGGCAAGACAAAATAACTAGAAATGGCGTGAACAAAAGCTGATAACTTATTCTGGTTTGTTTCATATTTCATCAATATAGAAACATCATACATTTATAGCTTTTATCTAGGTTTTAGTAAAATGAACTCATCCACACAATGCCTTGTACCGTACATATTATCCATCCAACACGTAGCCACATGACCGTTGCTAGGGTTAGCTTTCTTCCATGCATAGTGGCTACTTTTTTTAAATCAATATAATTCAAATTTAACTAGCTATAAAAAAAATAACAATTATATGTGCAATGCACGGGACAAATACTAGTAGATAGAAAACAAGCCTATCATAAATGATCTTCCCATTAAAAAAACTCTAATAAAATGCCATTCTCCATTTCAATCGAAACCTAATCTTTTAATTGAACTGATTGTTGGGCAATGCACATTCTGACAATTTTCTCGGCTCGAGAGAATGCCATTTCAGTCCCTAGTTATGGAATCTCACTAGTATGAAGTTTGGGGATGTAATACGAATTTCCAAAGTGTAGTATAAAATTCGGCCAGCGTCAGAAATGATGACAAAATGAAATTAACATTTAGTAGTATGATTTTGATTAGATTAATTTAGGAATTAGAATACAAAAATTGGAAAAGATGAAAGAAACTTTGGTTAGAGAGTAATTAGTACTGTTTTATAGTAATTTTCATTAAATGAAATGTTCAAATTTTAGTGATCTATTTAGAATAAAATATTTATAATAAGAGTATATGGTAAATGACCCAAATATTATAATTATTGTATTTCTAGACAATAGAAGAATAATAAAGACAATTATTATTAGATGTAGTCATATATTGATTCATTAATTATTTACCACCTTGGTTCAATTGTACTTGAATTTTCGGGTTTATTACTGCTACCACCCTGGGGTATTTTGGGTGTTTTAATAAAAAGATTAGGGTTCTTTTAGTTAGAGAGTCAACAGCGTATCATAGTGTGTCACTAGCCACTCCTATATATTTTGGATGTTGAACTAGTAACGAGGATGTACGAAGCAGAAACTGAGATTCTTTTATTTTTCTCAATTCTCAACATCATCACATTTCTTCCGCAAAAAACCTTCCAAGAACTTTTTGCTTTTCCCAATATATTTACTTGTTAAAAAGTGTTTGTATAATTCATTAATTAGAGCCAAAATCGAAATGAAGAAACAGGCGGTAGATGGAGAAGGTTCCATGGACAGGATATCTCAGTTGCCACAACCTTTATTGCACCACATACTCTCTTTGCTTACACAAAAAGAGGCTGTCCAAACTTGTGTATTGTCCAAATCATGGCTCCAAATTGGGTCTACTCGCCCCAAAATCGAGTTTTGTGAGAGCTATTTCCCAGATGATGAAACATTCCTATCCGTTCTCCAAACGACTTTGCAAAGGTATCATGATCAAAAGTTTTCTATACAAGAATTTCGATTGGAGATGTCTGAGGTTGATTCTGAATCAATCTCATTTCTTGAAAAATGGATCCCTATTGTCATAATTAATATGTGTGTAAACACTTTCGATCTTTCTTTTATTTCGACAGAATCGGCATACTTTGATATGCCCTCTGCAGTCTTTCAATCTAAAGCCCTTCAAAAATTGTGCTTGTTCAAATGCAAATTGAACCTAATTAATCCTCTTGAAAATATAAATTTGTTTAAGCATCTTACAACACTCTCCCTCAAACAAGTCTACATTGCGGATAAGACTCTGGACATGATACTATCTTGCTGCCATTTGATAGAAATCTTGGTTCTCCATAGTTGCGAGGGATTGAGAACCATTAAGTTGAATAAGTCTCATAAAAATCTCAAGCTCTTTGATTTTCGTGAGTACCAGAGGTTACAATTTGAGGATAATCGTAGCATTGAAATCAATGCCCCAACTCTTGAAGAAATCAAAATCACGGGCTGTCCGAATTGGCTTAACCTCCATAAGAACTTATTCCCACAACTCAAGTCTTTATATTTGGATACGGTGAGACTCTCCTCAAAGTCATTCGACATCTTTTCGTGTATCTTCCCCTGTCTTGAGGTGTTGAGCCTTACAAACTGCTATGGCTTTGAAGAATTACATCTGTCTAGTTCTTCAATTAAGGATCTTACCATCGAGTGTATGGACAAGCCTGCCAAGGCTGTCATTGATGCACCAAGCCTAGCGAGTTTTGAGTATGAAGGAGATGTTAGCCTATCCATTTATTTTAAAACAACTGCCATTGAGTGGGAATCAAGAATTTCCGTGTCGTCTTATGCGAACTTCAATGATTTTGATGCTTCATCGTGGTGCCTTGAGCTATATGAAATGCTCAAGTCATTAAGTAAATCCAAAATTTCATTAGATATTTTTCAAGATCTCGTTGAGAATGAGGAAGAAGAAGAAGAAGACCCATCTCTAGTACCAGAAGACACTTTTGGTGGTTTATGTGAACCTGTTGTAGTGGAACTCTTGCACTTGAGATTATATGGTCATTCGCAGTATTCATCTTCGGTTTTCATAATTAATTTGTTGCACATTTGTCGTCCAAGAAACATACACCAGTTCTGGTACTTTGATGTTGAGGATGAATATGAGATAGGCCATAACCAAGTCACTAGGTTTCTTGAGAATGTCCTTTTATGGGAGAGAGAAATGAGGCAATACYCATGGCAAAGAGATTTGGAGCAAGCAAACTTTGAAGATTTCTATGACGATGAAGACAGAAACCAAGTCAACTTTCAGCTAAAATGGAGAGATTAGTTAAGTCTTAACTAATCTGTTGATTGTAACTAAATTTGTTAGAAACATGTTGTCTTTCATTTTGATACTCTATTGATTGGGAATTTGGTCTCTATTTGACAAGCAAACAAGGTTCATCTGTGCTCAATTGTATGTTACTTYATATTTGTATGTGTTATATCAATGTATGGCTATATAGGTATCATWTTGCAGAAACTCATTTATGCTCCGTGTACTGCCTATACCTTGCTTTTTCTTTTTTTTTTTGATCACTTGTTGAATAGACACCTGATCTTTCCGTTGAACTTACATGATGAGACTGTCGGATATATGTGTCATTTGGTGAATATTTATTGATTTAATAAATATTTGTTGAATATTTAGTTTCATTTTGCAGAAACTCATTTATGAGCCTTGTTTGTTCATTCTCGAACAAAGATAGTTTCAAAGACTAACAAGAATTAAAATAAATTCAAGTAACTAGTCGTGTCGTTCTACATAGGTAATTTTGAAAATATAGATAAATGAAACGCAACTTCAAATGCTATACCATTATTACTTCGTCGCTCCAAAATTAAAATCATGCATCCTCTGAAAAGGTAATATGTAAGTGTACGCTCAAAAGCATTCAAGAATTTCTTATAGAGATGTGTTTACACTCAAATCATACAAATGCATGCACAATAAATAAGAACCTAAAATCAATCTCTTCTCATCGCAAATTAAGTGTGTAACCAACAAAGAATCGGAAAAGGTCTTTTCGGGTTGTAATGTAGGCTCTTTGGACGGGTATGGAATATATATGTCGTGTGGCTAACTCACGATCGAACGTGATCAATAACTCACCAAACTATTCTAATAACGAAGTAATACGCTTCACCTCATTCAAAAGAAAATCTCACTAAATACTCATAACATAGCCCTTAAACTTAGGCTATTTCTCAACTTGTAACTCTAAACCGACTTTTGCTCAAACCACTTAAACAATCTAGATGCTTATGACATGCTTCTTTATTACTACTCAACTCTTTGCCTTTTAAACATTAGGCTTCTTAAGAAAATAAACAATAAAACACAAGCCTTTATAAGCGCGTAAGCAATTACTCAACATGATTAACCAAGATTCACCATCCTTCATTCAATTTTTTATTTTTTTAATATTTTTTGTCCGCCTTTTATTCCTTTTTCATGGGGTCATTTTTTTTAAACGAAAGGATGGTGATCCTTTATTAAAACATTTCATAAGTCCCTGATAAAATCTCCAAAACACAAATAACAAAGAAAAATAACTAACTAATACCCCACGATTTTAATGGTTGTAGGAGTCTAAAAAACACTCATGTTTATAGGAAATGGATTATCTTGCTAGATTAGCTCATTCGGAATTTGTAGTGGCTATTATATATGAAAATGGCCGAAATAAGGTTTTTTTTTTCTATGCCTTAATGTCATGTTCAAAGATAACTACACACAGCGATTTCAATTAAATTTCAAAACAGAACTCACTCAAGTACATGCAATGATGATAAACACCTAGGCTACTCACTTGCTTTTTGAATGAAAAAGTTTTTGAATTGACGCTGCTTTTTAAGATTTTGCAAAATCATTTGCGTCCATGTATTTACAATATATAAATAATAAATTTGAGATTTATGCACTTATACACGCTCAAATACAAAAAGAATTAAATCATACTTAGTTAACTTCGACAGGAAAGCAATATAAATAAAATTTAGCGTGAGAATAGCAATTAATCACGTAAAAATTTATGCATTTCAAAACAAAGACGTCAAATTGCACTTTCTTTTAAATATAAACCATACTCAACCATCCCCCTCCCTAAATCTTGGCAATATTATGATTGTCATAAATATAAAAGAAAATAAGGGCAATGGAGATAAGAAAACATCCCTGAAAATTCGATAGTCGAGTCTCTCAAGAAACGCTCGTGCAATAATCCTTCGTCTAAGATCGCATGATTATATTGTCTTAAACAAACCTATAAAAAAACAAACAAACAAAATAAACTACGATTGCGATCAATTGCTACGCACAAGTGCCCGATGGCACGTCTTGGGGATGGAATTGCCAGATTGCTGCTCAACGTCGTAAATGGCTGGATTGCAGCTTATTAGAATGTTGCCGGACTGCGGCTAAATTGGGCCGGATTTCGACCTTAATCAGCGGGAACAAATTTCGTAAAAATCGGACTGCAGACGTTGTTAGCAGTAACACGTAGCGGTTAGTCATTACCGTTAACCATACCGCTACATTCTTTGTTAAAGGCTCAAAATTATGCATCACGTCTAGCTAGCGGTAACTATTAGCGGTAAGGCGTATTGTTAAACCCCTGTTCGTTGCGACTAGCGGTACGTTTAGCGGTTGAGTAGCGTTAAGGTTTAGTGGTAATAAGTAATCTCTACATTACCACTAAGTCCCCAGTTTGGGCGAAATTTTTGAATTTGAGAGCATTCCCACCTTAGGGAGTCATTTTGGGAAGCCATCGGGGACTTTGATGACAATGCCCTGAGCAATGCGGTGGCGTTGTTTAAAGACTACTTACATCCAATTGGACGTGTTAAGCAAAGTTGATGTAAGTTGTTTCTGATATTCTTATTCTTAATATCCATATGTGTAGGTTCCATTAAAATTTAAAATCTTCAATGGATTGATATCGTCGTCTAACAGTGCATGCAGATTGAGTCATCTGAGGAGGAGAGGAGACAACCATAAATGGTTGATATCGACATGGACATATTGGATGGAGTCTAGTATTTCCATGGTGGGGTGGAGGAAAATGCTAAGGAACCGAGGATAAAAGCAGCGAGATTGGACCAATGCGTATTGCAGCGTCACGATCTTATTGTTGAGCACAAATGAAATTCCTGGGGAGACTGAGGTGACTACATTACAACAGTTGCCGATGATGTACTAGAATCCACTGAGGATGTGAGTGAACTTAAATATGTAAAAAAATTGAATTTTTCTAATTTTTGTTAGATTATTATATTATTCTTGATGACACTAATAAATTCACAGGTTCGTACTCCTACACCGACACTTAGGCTATCATCCGGCGAACTTGATGTGAAGACGACTAAGGTGGGTACATCTCGATCATGCGCCCCGGATATACCGAGATTCTCTGAGGATGTGAGTGAGCTCAAATATTCATTTGAAGTTCAATTTTGTTTCTTATTTTAGCTTGACTTTTATATTTTATATTACATATCTGTTTATTAAATAATATATTGATTGTATCACAGGTTCGTACTCTCACACAGAGCGTTGTGCATGTAGATTCTAATGCCGGTGGGGGGGCATTATGATACAGGTGGGGTGCAGTCTTCTGATGTGACCGTTATGTCACTGGCACCTAAAAATATTCCTGAAAGACTGCCGAGTCCAGTTAAGCCACCACATATTCGTCATCCTGGCCCTACTGCTAAGTCACCCTATGTTGATCTAGCATTGTTAAACAAACAGAAAGACTTAATGGAAACCGGATACGGAACGGTGTGACGACAACACCTGGCATCGACGGCAGCCGCATATGTATACTAGACTCTAATTTCTTTGTGAGTCTTTACTCTCAAATAATGATGAATGCTAGTAATCTATTGCGACTACATGAAATTGATATTATTTATTTATTTAATAATAATATATCTATTACTTTGCAGACCTATTTTCAAAATACTTAGGCCAAAAGATCCTAAATGTATTGACCCAAGTAGGTACCGTAGTCTGGCCCTTTTACACCGATTGGATTCCCAATACAAATTATTTGTATTACATTACTGGCCACACACCACGTTGGGGAGTTTCATGAAATTACGTGGACGATGTAAGAAACTTTAAAATGAATACCTTCTATATTTCATTAAACTTGTGTTTTCTTTTTCTTGATTTACTCTCTTCTTATATCCGGTGGAACTTGTATTTTGTCGTAGGTCTTTATTGTTTATCGCGTTGGGGAAGGTGACTCTTCTCATTGGGTTATGTGCTGCGTAATGGGAGATTTGGTTGTATGACTCTCTCTCTCTCTTATAAAGGTGACGAAGAAGATCATATATTTGAACTTAGAACTTCACAATTAATGCCATTGCAACGCCTCTTGCCACGTGTGTTTTTAAACCATGGATATTTCTGTAGAGAAAAAATGGAACCCCATTTTGACCATTTGAACCTTGTGAGGGTCCCTAATAGTGAGCAATTTCAGCAGGAAGATGGAAGCAATTGTGGAGTGTTCGCATCCATGTCTATTGACAGAATCCTTTTCAGATAATTGTCGGTACCACATACGGCATATGCTCTTAAGAATTACCGATTGACCATGGTGTATAGCGTATTTTCGGAGTCAAATCCTGCACCATCTCGATCCCCTCAGCCCGTTCTTTAATTGTAGTTGTCATTTTTGAAATTTCTTGTTTGTGAAACTTCAATGAATTTTACAATTTGTAGGGAATATCTTGTTTTTGTAATTCTAATCGACAAAAATGAGCTGATTGCCCCAAACAACACATCTCGACCCTATCAAGTTTAAGAAATCGACCTTAAATCTTAAACCCCTCAGCCCGAATATTTTTATTGTCATTTACCATAAAAATATAATATTGAGCAGAAATGAGCTGATCGCCCCAAGCAACACATTTCTACCATAACTAGTGTCAGAAATCGACCCTAATTCTTAAACCCCTTGCCCCGAATATTTTTATTGTCATTGTTCGAAAACACCATAAAATATAGTAATGAAGAAAGATGAGCTGATCACCCCAAAAAACACATATCAACCCTAATTAGTTTCAGAAATCGACCCTAATTCTTAAACCCTCGCCTTGAATACTTTTATTGTCAATGTCTGAAAATACCATAAAATATAATAAAGAGAAGTAAATGAGTTGATTGCCCCAAATAATACATCTCGGTCCTAACAAGTTTCATAAATCGACCCTAATTCTTAAACCCCTCGCCCCGAATACTTATATTGTCATTGTTTGAAAATACCAAAAAATATGATAAAGATGAAAAATGAGCTGATCGATTAAATAAGTTACTAAATGAATACGAGTTATGCAATTATTTAAGTGAGTAAATAACACAATGACACAGCAATAGTAGTTGGCAAGGCTACATTTCATTGATGTGTTTGTTGACGATAATTTTGAGTGTTATGTTACATAATGTACCGGATGACAAGACAACACAATGTAACAACAATAGTAGTTGGCAAAACTGCATTTGTCTATATGTGTGTCACATTTTCACAGTTTCTCAATTGACAACTATGACTGCAATGTCACATATTTCAATGCTCTCCCATGTTTGTGTTGTCTTATGACCAATACAAAACACTGACAAATCTGACTAACTTTTTTTTAATGAAGGAATACGGTGATCATGCATCACGTAAATATTACTTGTATGACACTGGTGCAGAAACAGCTTTTAAGAACGCCTCTTTTTGCAGATTAAGAACGCCCTGCTGAGGCGTTCTGTATGAAGTTGTTCTTGAAAGTCTGACATTTAAGAATGCCTCATCTGAAAAAAACTACTATTGTTGTTAAAAAAAAATTCAGCCGTTCTAGAAAGTCAGTTTTGCAGGTTTCGCCCTTTATGGAAAGTACTTTCCAGAACGTCCTTTTTTAAGACGTTCTGGAAAATATACTTTTCAGAACGTCCATTTTTTAGGCGTTCTAGAAAGTACACTTTCGAGAACGCCTTAAAAATGGACGTTCTCGAAAGTATATTTTCCAGAACGTCTTAAAAAAGGGACGTTCTGTAAAATGTACTTTCGAGAACGCCTAAGAAATGGACGTTCTGGAAAGTACACTTTCGAGAACGTCTGAAAAARGGAYGTTCTGGAAAGTWTACTTTCGAGAACGCCTAAGAAATGGACGTTCTGGAAAGTACACTTTCGAGAACGTCTGAAAAAGGGACGTTCTAAAAAGTATACTTTTGAGAACGCCTCTAAAAACAGGCGTTCTGGAAAGTATACTTTCGAGAACGCCTCTATAATAGGCGTTCTGGAAAGTATACTTTCCAGAACGGGTTTTTGAATAACCGTTCTAGAAAGTAATAAAAAATTTAAAAAAATTAAATGAAAGCAGGCCAACAAATACATCAAATTTCATTCCAAATTCACTTTTCCAGGCCTGCTCATACAATTTTATTACCTATTTAATTCACAAAACACATTTCATTTATATAATCTAAAGATCAAACAACACATGACATTAATCACAATAATACACAATTACCAAATATGAAGATGCTCTGAGAGAAAAATAAACTTATAAAAACAATAATACTATTTGTTGACTGCTAAAAGTATAATACTACTGCACCATTAATGTACAACATCATTCCATCTATCCTTATCAAAGCACCATAAACACACGCGGAGTCACCGATATACGCCAGACCATCACCGCTCATGAGGGGATTTCATCACTTCTCGCTTCTCATCACACATAACTCACTGAGGTCGGACTCCCTATCTCTTTTCCACTGTTTCTGTTTTTGCTTCGTTCTCCGCCAACAAAAATTACCTTTATTAATTTATTTGTTTTACAATTTATCAACTGATTTTTGAAATTAGCTTTCTGTGCCAGCTTTTACACAAAGTATTCTAAATATGAGATACTATGTGCCATACATCGTGTCAACTTATTTCCATCTTTAATAGATAGTGTCTTCCATTTTTGAATGCAACCTTTACTCGGGTTTATGCATTCTTTTCTTTCTAAGATTTCTTGTGTGCAGTTGATATACAAAAACAAGAATCTTTGCCGAAAATGAGTTTGGGAATATACAAGGATGCATCCTTCTTCAAAGTTATGTTTGATCTTTCCTCGAAGCTGCCGATACCGGATGCGTTTGTCAACAAATATGGTGAAATCTTGCCTGCAGAAGCCTTTCTCATTACTAATGATGAATATGAGAAATGTTGAAAGGTCAAGATTAAATAACTATATGACCATTTTTGGTTCGTAAATGGGTGGCCAAAATTTGTGAAGGATAACCAGCTAATTAGTATACTAGACTTTGCGGTCTATACGTTAGTCAGAGAATCAACATTCCAAGTTACAGTTTTTGGCAAATATGGAGTCAAGAAACCGCTCTCCTCACTTCTACGGTGCCCTTCCATTCAAGGTGAGGATTTTTATTTTGATGGGGTGGATATCCAACTCTTTACTACAATCGTCACTAAAAACCACAAGTACTACTTCAACTTTCCGATTGGTTTTGCCAAGGAGACGGGAATATTTCCTCAAAGGGCCATAAAGTTACAGAACAAACATGGAAAGGAGTGGGTGGTTAAGGTCGTCAAGCGAAAAAGCAATAGAAGGTTTGGTCTGATGACAGGGGACTTGAGAGTATTTAGGGAAGAAGATAATTTAACTATCAGAACGAGATTGATATTTACATTTGATTCAAGTGATTGTGGTACATTGTTTGTGACCATTAAGAGAGGGAGAATGGGAGACGAGGAAACAGACAGTGAGAATGGCGAAGAGGAGTGAGAGGCCTCATGTTATTCTCTATTTATTATTTATTGTTGTCTTGATTTTGTGTTGAATATTATGGACCAATTACTAATGAATTAATGTTTTTATGCTTGGTTTTGTGTTGTGGACAATATCATATAAGACTTAATGATGGTGGTGGAAGATTGTGTTTTTATTTTGTTCGGGAATTTTTATTCTTACTCGCTATCAACAATACTCGACTCTATTAACATAACTCGACCCTAATTTTATACTGATCGACAAAACAAAATGAATCGCCCTAAACAACTGCTAAGGAATGCCCCAAAGACTTAGCCTCCTCAACCGAAATCATTTATATCCTCCCAAGAAATGGTAAAAAAACGTGTTCCTCGTCCCTAATAAAACAACTCGTCCGGAAATTATTTATACTGCTCGCCCCAAATAAGAACGGTCGGCCCATTTAATTTCTTCATCTCAGAAGGATATATATATATATATATATATATATATATATATATATATATATATATATAGGATTAGGATCATGTGAGAACCAAATCCCTGTGTGGGAACTTTAGGAACCGCTATATTACATTATATGTGATGCTAATTTAAATAAAGCAAAATGCTACTTATATTTTCACATTGCTATTTTTATATTCCCTTGATTTTTACTGTTATCTTATTAGCATGTACATAATTCATAAATAGCATCACATACTATGTAATTTAGCAGGTTCCTAGTTCCCATGTGAACCCACCTCTCTCTCTCTCTCTCTCTCTCTCTCTCTCTCTCTCTATATATATATATATATATATATATATATATATATATATATATATATATATATTTGATTAGCACATATTTGTCCTTATTTTTGTTAGTATTTTAGCACGTTTTTCTATTTGTTTTTGGTATAAGTTGGATGATTTAAGCTTAATTTCGTATTTTCATAGTTCCAGCTTATTTTTCCGTGTTTTGATCATAATTGATGCAATTTGGTGATATTTCGTTGTTTTTCACCTTACAGCTAAGTAACCGGAAGAGTTCAGCACGTAATAGATGAAGTTCGATGTTCAAGAATAGGAGAACGGGCTTTCCGGTAAAACGAGTAGCAAAAGATAGAGAGAGACGGAGGCAGAAGCGCAGTCGCGTCGACTGACGCGACCGTCGACGCACCATCGACGCGAGCCATGATCCGCGTCAGTCGACGCAATGTCGACGCTACTTGCTGAAGCGTCGATATCGACGCACCTATGTCGACGTAGCGCCGACGCTACTTGCTGAAGCGTCGATGTCGACACACCTATGTCGACGCAGCGTCGACGCTACTTGCTGAAGCATCGATGACGACGCACACCGTCGACGCACCCGCCCAGCCGACGCGCACGCCCTGGACGCACCGACGCCGAGCGCTGGCACGCGTCAGTCGACGCACCGTCGACGCGATGGCCCAGAATTGGGAATTTTAGGGTTTCTTATGCTTCAAGTCAAGGGAAATCTATATAAACCCTTCTAAGTCCGTCCCAAAACATACTCTCTGACCCATACACACTGAATACTTGATCTYTTGGCTCGAAAACAACACCATCCACATTCCGGTAACAACAATTGATCAAGATCGAAGATTCGAGGATCGCTAGCTCCAACCGTCCGTTCGTGATTCGTTCTTCGACCAAGATCAATCCACCTCTCCGGATTAGCTGGGAAATTTACTTCGCTTTCTAGTTTAATAAGTACTCTAAACCCTTTATTCGCTTTCGTAGTTTAATTTATGCGATTAAGTGGTTGTGTTTCAATAATTGTTCTTGAGTAATTTGATATTTCGAACCTTAGATATTTTTGATATTACAATTCGTAATCTTAGCTTAATTAATGTTTAGTTATTATTCATGCTTGGTTAGTTTTACTTCGTTTACATTTCGTTCTAGATAATTGCCGTTAGTTTATGCTAGTTGATTGTGTTTAAGTTCTTAGATTAATTTCTCTAGTTTATATATTTTAGTTGCTGAAGTAAAATACTTAGTTTTAATTATCGTTCATGCATATCACTTCTTAGATAATAAAATCAATCAAATCCCCCCCCCCCCTTTTTAGTATAAGTAATTGCGTTTGAGCAAACTATTTGAGATTTCCGATTGTATGTTACTCGAGAGATGACTCGAGTCAAGTTGCCAAGCTACGCGCGACCCCATTCTCTTGCGGGCAAGCTATTGATCTTTTGACAAATTTTCATAAGTAGGCAACACAAAAGCTTGAATCAATATATACTGATCGACACAAACAAAACTAATCGCCCCTAACTAGTTTCAAACCCCTCACTCCAAAGACTAAACACACTCGCTCCAAGTCATTTCTAAATCCTCCCAGAAAAATTTTCAAACCTTATTTATATCTCAAAGTTACAGAATAACCTATTTACCCCTGGTTTGGAAACACTATCCTCCACCCCATTTAGAGTCGAAAAGCACCGCTCCCAAACCAAACAACACAGAAAAACAAAACACAAAAGAACAGAGGCACCCTACACACCAAATTTCTCCCAGAATCTGGACACTCACCTCTGAAAGTCGGGCAGCAGGGAAGTTTAAGGTGAATCTACACAACACTTTAAGGTGAGTCTACACGTCGACTATAAGTGTTATTTATATAGATGAGTGCTATTTATACAGACTATTGATCCTAGAATACTGATTTCACTATTTATTATTTTAATTCTTTCTTGGTTCAAATCTGGATTATATATTGTTGCATTGCTTTCCGATTAGGATGCCTCCAACACGGAACTCTGTTCTCAAGAACATGTACCAGCCAACTGGTTAGAGTAAGGAAGAAGAGGCTTCTCTCATCCTACAATTGGAACTTTTGGCCGATATCTATGATGTGTCTGATGCGGATACTTGGAATCTGTCCTTCTTTTCTGTAGCATCAAAATTAGACAAACAGTTCGAAAGAGAATTTAGATTTGCAAAGGTGAAACGACAAGTACAACTCTACAAGTATCGGTTTGATGCAGTTGTCGAATAGAAGAATTCACCAGGCGTCGAGTATGATGTCAAACCAGCAAGGTGAAGGTCAATGGTGTCTATTGGGCTAACGTTGGAAAGGTGGTTATTATTATTATTATTATTATTATTATTATTATTATTATTATTATTATTATTATTATTATTATTATTATTATTATTATTATTTACTAGTTTGAGTACCCAACCAACGCTTTCGTCTTTTTCTTTTGGTAATTATTATAGCACTTACATATGTTCGCAGGAGACAAAGGAGCAACTCTACTTCCGGACACTTGGATTGGACTATGAACTGGTCTACCAACTGTGGATAACAGAAAATGCGGCGCCGGTGGATTTCTCAAACCGATTCAAGTGTATGAGGAATCAGAGGATGAGGAAGAAGACGATGTCGATGGCGAAGAGGAATGATAGACCAGGTGTGTGTGTCACGTGTGACCATAATGGGGTCCTCTTTCTAGTTTTTATTTCCTCTGTTCACTGTCTTTGTGTTTATTCATTGTTATGTTAGAAATGTGGTTAATATTATGGAGTGAACCATGCCGGGTTCGGTTTTGTGGAGATTCAATACTGGTGGTGGAAAATCTGTTTGTATATTACTGTACAATATTAAAGGTGTCATCCCATGAAAATAAATTAAAATAAAAAATTAACTAATCGACTCAACGACACTCGCTTGTAACTAATTACAGACGTCGACCAATATACTCACTCCCCTCGGCCCAAACACTTTAGGTGTCATCCGCTGAGAATAAATTAAAATAGAAAATTAACTAATCAACTCAAACAACCACACTCGCCCATAACTAATTGCATACATCGCCCAAAATACCCACTACCCTCGGCCCAAAAACTTGAGGTGTCGTCCCTTGAAAATAAATTAAAATAGAAAATTAACTAATCGATCAAAACAACGCCACTCCCCTAACTAATTACGGACGTCGACCCGGATACTCACTCCCCTCGACCCAAACATTTAGGTGTCATCTCCTAAAAATAATAAAATAGAAAATTAACTAATAGACCGAAGCAACGCCACTCACCCCTAACTAATTACAGACGCGACCCAAATACTCACTCCCCTCGGCCCAAACATTTAAGGTATCATCCCCTGAAAATAAATTACCCTAGGAAATCAACTACAAGCCTAAAGCAACGCCAATCACCCCTAACTAATTACAGTCGTCGACCCAAATACCCACTACCCCTCGGCCCAAACATTTAAGGTGTCATCCCCTGAATATAAATTAATAGAAAATCAAATTTGGATTTTAAATTAAAAAAGTTCAAGAAATAAAACATAAATCTACCATATATTAACTTTTTTTATTTATCATATTTATCTTTTTATCCAACTTTAGTTGCAACAATGGCCATGTACAATAACACTGACCAAGTACAGTAACTATGACCATGACCACTATAGTGAGATTGACCACAATAGTGACATTAACATGTACAACAGCACTGAACCTGTACATTAACTATGACCACAACAGTGAGATTGACTACAACAGTGGCATTGATATGTACAACACAAGATATTTTATTCTCGCTATAAATATGTATTGCAACACATTAGAAGAGTCATCACTTTAAACAATTCCCCCGAATATGAGTTTGGGTCTTCAAACCATACTCTACATTGAAAATAAGACCAAGTGGACTCTTCCAATAGACACTTTTCTTATTGAATGTCTCGTGAACCAGTACAACACTAACAACTGGTACATTGATGACAAAAATAACACTTATTCCATATTGGCTGCGAGATCTGTCGTCATTTCACAATTCTCGGTTAAGCTAACTTACAATGAGGTTAGTCAACGTGTCAAACACCTTAAACATCATTATACTTTTTTCAAGCAAATCATTCAAACTCCGAGTGTCGCTTGGGATCGTGAATCAAAAGTTGTGCATGAAACTGAGCAACAAGGGATAGAT
This sequence comes from Phtheirospermum japonicum, assembly GCA_014905375.1. Classification (NCBI taxonomy): domain Eukaryota; kingdom Viridiplantae; phylum Streptophyta; class Magnoliopsida; order Lamiales; family Orobanchaceae; genus Phtheirospermum; species Phtheirospermum japonicum. Next base: position 233,645 of record BMAC01000969.1, on the reverse strand, counting down.
TTTGCACGTGTATATATTCAACTTTGTGTTATCAACAGTCTGTTCCTAAATTCTTAATTAACAAGCAATTTCTTTGTAACTAAGTTGATCCTGAATTATCAGCAGTTTACAGAATTGAACAAGAGCCACTATTCCTGAAGGGGGTGTGCACAATAATTATGCAATGACCAAGCTTGATTCCAAAATCACGTATGCCTCAACGACCAATATTCAATTACTCGGGAGGCAAAGGGACTTCACAGATAAGGAACAAATGCAACTAGTAGCCTTTTATTGTTATTATTAACGCTGTGAAGAATGCCAGTGTCTTCTGCCGTAGGACGTGCATTTGTTGCTCGAGTGTTTTGTTTTTATTTTATTTTATATTATGGTTGTTATATGTATTAAGTCTTACCTCTTTCCTCTTTCCCTCTATAGTAGGGATTTCCTCTTTCCTCTTTCCTCTTTAGTAGGGTAATTTGGATGGTTTCCTATTAATTATGTGTATTCTCCTAGAACTTATGGATATTATATTCCCTCTTTATATATAATATTAAAATTTAAAAATCTTTTAGAAATATAACAGAAGAAGAATAATACAATCTTGCATTTGGATTTCCAATGCACAAATAATATAATGATAACATTACAATGAATATTATTTCAGTCAATAAAGTACATAGTAATCTCGTACAACAAATTAAACTAATTTCCACTTTTATGATTGAGTACTTGAATTTGAAATCTATTACGCCGATGTCCATTTTTGCCACAGTTACCACACCTAATGGGACAACGTTCACAGTGAGATGTGATGTCTGGTGGTGGCACTCCCGGTGGATTCTTGTAAGCGCAAGTAGCACGATTGTAACCAGTCCCTCTGCACTTAGAACATGTTTGTGTGCGGCGGCGTCTTGTATGCTCACACGCAAATGGATTTCTCCTCACTCTAGGGCGTCCAGCCTACCTTGGATTAGCCGGTGAAAGTACAATATGTTCTCGGACTAAAGTTGGGATAAACCAATCACATGGGTGTGGCACTGGCATCACTATCGGAGAATATAACTTGTGTAATTAAAGTGCTTGATTTGTAATACTCGTGAACATACCCAAAAATAGATTGGTTCGCCTCAGTACAAAAAAAAAAAAAAAAAAAAAAAGAGGATCGTGTTTAAAAAAGTTCGGTAAGTAATAAAAAAGGAAAATATTTAGTGGAAAGAAATATTACAGAATGGCTATTAAGGCATGCACACACGGGATCAAGTCCTGTTGGAATACAGAACACATGCAAGTTTGCTGTCATAAATCAATTATGTATGAGCGAGCCACGTCTTACACATTAAATTGAGTTATACTAATCACAAAAACCCGCATACGCTCTCCAAACTCCCTTTGTTCCAATAACTTATTTGCAACTACTGGTGATAGTTTGTGGTCAATCTTCTCCGCTGCTACTCGTCTTTCATTAAACCAAACCTGCATAATATTACGTACAACTTCAAGCATAGAACACACCAGTAGTTTTCTTGCCCAGAGTAATTTTGAATTTATGGCCTCAGCAGTATTAGACGTCATGAACCAGTAACGACGCGCTGGACATTGAACACGTGCCCATTTTTTGGGATTTGCACGAACAAGCTTCCACCAGGCTAGCGGGTCTCTCTCTTTTATGCTTTTCATAGATGCATCGTACACTGAATCTCTAAATGTGTATGCTGCTCTCTTGAATAAAAGAACAACTTCAGATCGGTAACGACGCATGTTTATCTGGAGGTGGAAAGCACACAAACCATTATGCACTGTCGGGGAATATACATCTCTGATTGCATTTTCTATACTTTTGTGAGCATCTAAAATGATCACCAAGTCCTGCGGACTCCCAAAACTATCGTGCAATTGATTCATAAACCAACACCATGACGCATCGTTCTCTATATCACCAATATTGACAGCAAGAGGAACTATCTGCTCGTTTCTATCTTTAGTTGCAGCAACAAATATTATGCCCTTATATTTACATTTGAAATGTGTACCATCAACAACAATAACAAGTCTGCAACATTCTTTGAATGCGAAGATAGATGTAACTAAGGCTACAAAAGTGTAATTAAATGTACCAACGTCATGAGTCTCCAAATTGGTCACCGAGCCGGGACTATCTTGTCGAAGCGTGTAGAGATAAAAAGGCAACATTTTCCAAGATTGTTGGTGATCGCCATATATCATTGCATGGGACAAATGATGAGCTTTTAATGCCTTATTATACAAGATAGCTATCCCGTTCTCAGTAGCTATATCATATTAAATTTCTTTAGCCCGAAGAAAAAAATATTCCCTGATTAATCTGGGTGCATAGAGCGCAACGATAATTCTAGAAGGCAATTATCTTGGTGGACTTATACTCGTATCAAAATGACAAGTGCGCTCAGGGTTAAATTTTGTCACCTTCCAAATGCCTCCTGCTTTTGAGTACGCGCGTAACCAAAAACCCACGACCACGATACTTTCATATGATATATTATCGTTGCTTACAAGATGCATTCACTAGATAAGCATATTTTTGTGTTGCATTATTCACTCCAACCGCAATTTGTAGATCTGACTTATTCTGAAAGGTTAGGTCAACATAAAGGTCACGACCAACATGCTCACGATAACCATTCTCCTGCTCAAACTGAATCGAATCAAAATCATTGGTATGAAATGACGCACCAGGACTTGTCCAAGTACTTGAGGTTGACTCGGCATGGATGTCCTCATGATTGTTAACCAACGGAGGTGGTCTTCGCACTCTTTGCCTAATATGATAGAACGCTCTATTATCCAAATTTATCTTCAATTGGAACATCTGAAGGTATTGAATTATCGCTCTCACTACGATTAATGGTCTCTTCAACGAAGTATTCTTCAGCTTCCCATAGCATTTCATCATATATTATCTTTTGCAATACCTAAGAATCGAAGTCAATATCATCATCTTCATTTCCCACTTCATCTTCGTCACTTTCTGTGAAATCACCAGCCTCATTTTCATCATCATCTTCATAGTCAACATATTCTGCATCTCCCTCATTTGCATCGGATTCTTCGAGTACTCTGCTGTAGTGAATTTTGTGATTTTGGCCGCTCATGCTAGGATTTCCCACACCAAAAGCTTCATCAGTCGCTTTACTTGAACTCGGGATATTCGACATAGGAGTTGGTAAAATATGTGAACGTTCAGAAGTATTCCAAGTTTTACTCACTTGTTGTGTTGAAGTGTAGTCGAATGGGAATGGATTGGCCACTCCCGATACATTGTCGTGGACAAACGAAATTTGATTACCCACAGTTCCACCCCTCGCTTGCGGAGAACCACCGCTGAAAAATTTACCACAATCAAATGGTTGTTGTTTTGGTTCTATGCTGACATAAACTTAATGGGTTTGCATCACGACACGTTGTACATCAAGAATTTATAATATAACAATTTTCTGAACTTCTCCTTCTTCATTCGGCATCAAATAATGCAATGAATACTCAGTGGTTCTCTTATCACCCCTCACTGTCGAGTGAATCACATCCAAAAATGCATCATAACTCATATCACATAATGATACGTAAGTGATCGTCTCTTCCACAAGTATGTAATACTTTCTATCCCAATAACCACGATGCACAATAGTTAACTGAGTTAACTTCACATCCTCCATCTGCCATGAAATTTGTTTCAAATCAAAATCATCATTAATTTATAGGTAATGGTATGTATTAGGGGCGAAAGGTGTAATATATGGGCTTATGGAAAGAGAGGTTAAGTTTGCACCGAACATTATCTTTTTATGGGCTTAGGGAGAGAGATGTAAACATGTTTGGATCCAGTAGTATACAATGTTTGGAGCGAGATATAATGTTAGGGTCGACCAATATTTTTCTATGTTTGGTTCGAGTAGTATAATTAGGTTTGGGTCCATAAGTAAATAATATTTGGGGTGAGACAACATGTTAGGGTCGAGCAATATTATTGGATGTTTGGAACGAGTAGTATAAACATGTTTGGGTCGAGTAGTATTAAATGTTCGGGGCGAGATGTAATGTTAGGGTCGACAATATTTTCTATGTTTGGTTTGAGTAGTGTGAATAGGTATGGGTCGAGTAGTAAATAATGTTTGGGGCGAGAGGGCATGTTAGGGCCGAGCAATATTTATTGTGTTAGGTTCGAGAAGCATAAACATGTTCGGGACGAGTAGTATACAATGTTCGAGGCGATATGTAATGTTAGGGTCGACCATTGTAAATGATACTGCTCGACCTGAATTATATTTCTACCTTCAAAATGCGGATAAGTACTTAGAATAGCAGATAACAGAAAACCCTATGAATTACTATAAGGCCAAATGGTGATAACTTTCAAATACAAAACTGAATAACTTACATTGTGCATACTGAGAACTCTAATCTTGATTCTCGCAACCGAAATCGCCATTTTTCTTTTCAATTGGACGAGTTAATGAACGATAATAATAAGACGTTTGAGAAATTTTATAAACTTTAATCTATTCGAACCTTTAATCTTTTCGAACCAAAGTGGGGATATTTTAATATTTTCTCATTAAAAATAAGTAGAAAAGATATTTTGTTTACTCGTGAGTAAAAATGAGTTTTGCATTGGGTGAATGAGTAAAAAGGACATGGCCTCTAGAGAGTAAATTAGTACTGTTTTATAGTAATTTTTATTAAATGAAATGTTCAAATTTTATTGGCCAAATAAAATATTTATGATAAGAGTATATGGTATATGACCCAAATATTATAATTATTGTTTGATTTCTAAACTATAGAGGAATAATAAAGACAATTATTATTAGATGCAGTCATATTGATTGATTAATTATTTACCACCTAATGCAGACATAATTGTGTGTGCAGTGTGTTTTGATATTTGAGGGTATTTTGGGTGTTTTAATAAAAAGAATTAGGGTTAGAGTGCCAAGAGCATATCGTAGTGTGTCACTAGCCGCTCTTATATATTTTGGATGTTGAACTAGTAACGAGGATGTACGAAGCAGAAACTGAGGTTCTTTTATTTTCTCAATTCTCAACATCATCACATTTCCTCCGCCAAAAACTTTCCAAAGAACTTTTGCTTTTCCCAATATAATTACTCTGTTAAAAAGTGTGTATAATTCATCGATCGAAATGAAGAAACAGGCGGTAGAAGGAGAAGGTTCCATGGACAGGATATCTCAGTTGCCACAACCTTTATTGCACCACATACTCTCTTTGCTTACACAAAAAGAGGCTGTCCAAACTTGTGTATTGTCCAAATCATGGCTCCAAATTGGGTCTACTCGCCCCAAAATCGAGTTTTGTGAGAGCTATTTCCCAGATGATGAAACATTCCTATCCGTTCTCCAAACGACTTTGCAAAGGTATCATGATCAAAAGTTTTCTATACAAGAATTTCGATTGGAGATGTCTGAGGTTGATTCTGAATCAATCTCATTTCTTGAAAAATGGATCCCTATTGTCATACTTAATATGTGTGTAAACACTTTCGATCTTTCTTTTATTTCGACAGAATCAGCATACTTTGATATGCCCTCTGCAGCCTTTCAATCTAAAGCCCTCCAAAAATTGTGTTTGTTCAAATGCAAATTGAACCTGATTAATCTTATTGAAAATGTATATTTTTTTAAGCATCTTACAACACTTTCCCTCAAACAAGTCTTTGTTGCGGATAAGACTCTGGACATGATACTGTCGAGCTGCCATTTGATCGAAATCTTGGTTCTTCATAATTGCGAGGGATTGAAAACAATTAAGTTGAATAAGTCTCACGAAAACCTCAAGCTCTTTGATTTTTGTGAGTACCAGAGGTTACAATTTGACGATAATCGTAGCATTGAAATTAATGGCCCAACTCTTGAAAAAATCAAAATCACGGGCTGTCCGAATTGGCTTAACCTCCACAAGAACTTATTCCCACAACTCAAATCTTTATATTTGGATACAGTTAGACTCTCTTCAAAGTCATTCGACATCTTTTCGTGTAGCTTCCCCAGTCTTGAGGTGTTGAGCCTTACAGATTGCTATGGCTTTGAAGAATTTCATCTATCTAGTCCTTCAATTAAGAATCTTATCATCGAGTGTATGGACAAGCCTGCCAAGGCAGTCATTGATGCACCAAGCCTAGCGATGTTTGAGTATGAAGGAGATGTTAGCCTATCCATTTCTTTTAAAACAACTGCCAGTGAGTGGAAATCAAGAATTTCCGTGTCGTCTTATGCGAACTTCAATGATTTGATGCTTCATCATGGTGCCTTGAGCTATATGAAATGCTCAAGTCATTAAGTAAATCCAAAATTTCATTAGATATTTTTCAAGATCTCGTTGAGAATGAGGAAGAAGAAGAAGACCCATCTCTAGTACCAGAAGACACTTTTGGTGGTTTATGTGAACCTGTTGTAGTGGAACTCTTGCACTTGAGATTATATGGTCAATCACAGTATTCATCTTCGGTTTTCATAATTAATTTGTTGCACATTTGTCGTCCACGAAACATACACCAGTTCTGGTACTTTGATGTTGAAGATGAATATGAGATAGGCCATAACCAAGTCACTATGTTTCTTGAGAATGTCCTTTTATGGGAGAGAGAAATGAGGCAATACTCATGGCAAAGAGATTTGGAGCAAGCAAATTTTGAAGATTTCTATTATGATGAAGACAAAAACCAAGTCAACTTTCAGCTGAAATGGAGAGATTAATTAAGTCTTAACTAATCTGTTGAGTGTAACTAAGTTTGTCAGAATTATGTAGAGTCGAAACATGTATCATACATGTTGTCTTTAATTTTGATACTCTATTGATTGGGAATTCGGTCTCTGTTTGACAAGCAAACAAGGTTCATCTGTGCTCATTTGTATGTTACTTCATATTTGCAGAAACTCATTTATGATCTGTGTAGTGCCTATACCTTGCTTGTTTTTGTTTTTTTTTTGATCACTTGCCGTTGAATAGAAACCTGATCTTTCCCTTGAACTCACATGATGAGGCTGTCGGATATATGTGTCACTTGGTGAAGGATATATGTGTCACTTGGTGAATATTTAAGTAGTAAATTTGAAATATATGCTTTTGTCCTGCATTTGACAAAAAAATTAAAAAAGGTTGAATAACCTACTAATTGGATTTTAAGAATAGGAAGTTTGTACACTCAAAGTTTTACTATATCGAGCAAATTTAATTTACTAATCACTGCATCAAGATTTCACAACAAATTTATTAGCGTGTGCGATGATTGGACCGAGGCAAACTTCGTAATTTTTGTCAAAGGTAATTAGAACCATAACTCCTGCAAATATACAATGGATTTTAATCTTTTATCATTAAGGTGATTTTCATTTGCTTATGACAACTCTTCCACTTAGTGTAGCTATTTTTAGTTTTGTTTTTGATCATTTGGGCTCTCTTGTTCATCATTTTCTTCATTTCATATATATAATAAAGTTTTATGTGTCTCAGGCAAATTTATGGTTCAAAAAGCATCTGCTGTTGTTGTTTTGTTTTGTTTTTTACCAGAGAAAAAGAGAAAAGACGCATTACTGCTCCAAGAACCAGCTTTAGTCATCAGAAAGGTGCACATTATTAAGATCTGTAATCGATGATATATTTTTAACTTTATGCAAAATCGCTGTCCTTGTAAAACTGTAGCTGGATTTCATTTTATTACAAGCTTTTATAGTTTTTACTAAACTCTTGAAAGAACTCCCACGCATAATTTCAGAGGCTTGAAATGAAAAAAATTCAGAAATTAAGAATTCAAATACATAAATTAATCTATGGGAAAACAAAAATCATTACTTGAACAAAATAAAATTCAGTTCGGTGAGAAAATTCAATCAAAAAGAAAGAATAAAGAAAGAAACGAAACAAAACAAAACAAAACAAAACATAGAAAAAGAAAAGCTTACCTTTAGATCGGATGATGATTAAAGGCGGAAGGTGACATCAACAACCAGAGAGACACACACACGCGCACGTCAAATAGAGAGAGAGAGAGAGGCCGGGGTTGGGGTGTGTGGAGGCGGCGAGGGCTAGGGTTCAATGTGAAGGAAAGGGGCCCATGTTAATATATATAGAACTATTTAATAAAGAATGACGACACTTAATAAGCGTTGCTATGAATTGTAACACGTTTTACTAATTAATGGTAACGACAGTGTTGTACCTAATAAGTTTCACCTTTACCGACGAAACATCATCGCTAAAGTTAATGAATGTATTAGCGATAATTTATTGGTATTGGTACTTGATTACACATTTTTTTCTATTTATTTCCTTAAGACGATTTTGCAAGATTAATCTTCACCGAACGATTCTTGTTCTATCACTAAAGGGTACAAGCCAAAACTCTGAATGGCACAAATGTGAAATTAAATGGTCTTGATGGATCATTTGTCCATGCAGTTTCTGAATTTGATTTTCCATGTAAAAAAATTATATGAGTTCAATTGTATTTAATTTTATGTGTACCATATCCATATCGTCTTGAGAATAACTGTAGAAGCTCTTGCTGTGTGAATCTCGGCAAATAGAGAATATGTGCACACTGTCGATGTATGATCCCTGAGGCTTATCGGTCCTTGATATATTGCTGTTTTTTGATAGCTAATAATATGATTCCTAATATGATTTTCTCCCTTCTGGATGAAAAGGGGAATAGCTGATAAAAGGAGTGGCTTAGTGTTTTTCTTTTCTTTTCTATTCTTTTTTTTTTTTCTGAATTGATATTTTTCTTCTTTGAGTACGAAATTGTTTGTTTTATGCTGCTTACTTTTCAAACAAATTTTTTGAATCTTTGATCATTTCTATAAGATTTAACAAAATTTATACAAAGATATTATGGATATTCTCATGTCTTGAAGCCATTTGAAGAAATGTGGGCTTTTTTGTATCCCACAACCTAACATTGTAACACGACAATCCAGTAGTTAATATTGCAGAACATCCCCACATTGTCTGCTCCTTCTTTGAAAAAATTAAATTCTATATTATATATATAAAAAAATTACCCTTTTTTTCTTTTCTTTGAATCAATCTACTTTTTTTTTTTTAATTTATCAACATCAATTCTTATGTTTATCTTTTGCTTAGAATTCTTCATTGTGAAGTAGAGTATTTAATTGAATAAGGTAAAGACAAAAAATAGGAGAGTCGGTCATTTTTTATTTTTGGCGTTAACCTTAAGCTACTGCATTATATCTGCTATAAATTAAATTGTCGTAGAACTGAGTTAAAAATAAAAGATAGATACTTTTGTACAAAAAGAAGTGTCGAAGCACCTTTTGTATAGGTGATGTACAAGTGAGCTTTTGGTTTGTTAAATTGTTGGGTTTGTTTATTCTTCTTCTTTTGGATTGAGAACAAGTCCAGGAGCTTCTGTTATTTGTTTGTTGGTGCTAGAATAAAGTTTCTAGCCTTTAAAATTATTACTTGGTTGAGTAATTGTGATGAAATACCCAATAACTACACTTTTTAATAAAAAAGAATTTATTTGAGTAAGAGTTAAATATAGAGAAAATGAAATTTTTCGTCCTTTAAGTTGGCCTAATTTGACATTTAATCCTTTTTTGGCCTGTTTGCAATTCATCCATTTTCTTTTAAAATCTCTGCAATTTCATCCGATTGTCGTCGGACGAACTTAATTGCACTGGACTTTGATGATTAGGCACCGGCTTGTGCTGAGTTGTCTTTAATTTTAGGGGAATTCGGTCATGTGGAAATGAATTTAAAGAAAAAACATTTTTATTTGCCATGTGGAAATGAATTAAAAGAAAAATATCCCTCCTGCACTATATCTCCCCCCCCCAAAAAAAAAACCTAGCCGCCGTCTCCGCTTTCACGAGGCAGGACCAGACCAGATTGCAGGTGACAATGAAGGTGGTGACGTGCTTTCCTTGCCGTCTTGACGCGATGGCATTTTGAGCTTCTGGACGTTGTCCCCAGTGAGGGCGAAGGTCCGCCGGAGTTTGTTGAGAGGGAACGAGATCGGCGGAGACTCGACGGCGCGGGATCTTTTGATTAGGTTCCAGTAGATTTTGTCAAGATACTCTGGGTGCACGATGGCGGTTCTGTTATAGACCAGCATTAAGTTGTCGGCGACACCGCCGAATTTGTTGGCAGAGGCCCAGTCCTTGATGAACCGGACGATGGTGCTAGCATTGCCGATGGCGTGGTGGTTGGTGAAACCCAAACACAGGCCGTGATCTGGGAACAACGTGATCTGGAGGGCTAAGGCTGGGAATATGATGTCGTTTGGTGAGTACTTCGCCGGCGGGAGTTGGGGGATGCAGGCATAGAACTCGTCGGCGACTCGGGGATGGTTGTCGGTGAGGTGGTCGAAGTCGGAGCTAGACTCGACAATGGTGAGCGGGAGAGAGTTGTCGGTAGAGAAGCGGATGAAAGGTGCGTCGGAGTGGAGGGGGTGGATGATGTTTCCAGCAAGTGGGAGGAAATGGTGTAGGTTTCGGCGTAGGGAGTGTTTGAGTTTGGGGACAAGGGTTTTTAGGAACTGGGGATTGGAACAGGAGAAGTCGAAGAAGAGGAGACACTGGACGGGGTGGAAATACAACCACGTTATGTCTTAGTGGAGGAGGGGCAGGGTTATCTCCACCGCGGGGTCCAGGGATGGCTGGATGCGCAGCGCTCGAGGACGGCGGCGGCAGGGTTCTCTCCATGGAAATGGTGAAGTCGAATGTGTGTTTTCTTTTAATTCATTTTCACATGGCCGAATTTCCCCTAAATTAAAGACAACTCAGCATAAGCTGGCGCCTAATCAGCAAAGTCTGGTGCAATTGAGTTCGTCCGGCGTCAATCAAATGAAATTGCAGAAAATTTAAAAGAAAACGGATGAAATTGCAAACATGCCAAAAAATGAACTAAATATCAAATTAGGCCAACTTAAAGGACAAAAAATTTCATTTTCCCTTGAATACAAACATATTATTAATGGAATACATCCACTTCAACAATATTAAAAAAGAAGAAGCAAATATCTTATCACATTTTTTTATCTTTCATTATACAAACTCTTGACAAACACCGTGAATGTGATTTGTTCTGATTCTGAACCATTTTTAATTAAATCTAATTATATTTTTTTATTTGTTCCCTTTATTAGAAAAACTAGGTTTTTTTTATGAGAAAGCCTCTTTTCGGTGCATCCCACTATATCATCTTCGTCATAGAAAACAACGCATTTCATTTTTTTACTTCAATTTTTCATTAGATCTAAGTTGGGATTACGTTTCATTCATTAATAACTATCATTCTTTTTTTTTTCTTTGTATTATGCTTCGATCTGAATCAAGCCTTCTGGATAACTTTTATAAAAAAAAAATCTGTTGACGCTGCTATTCAGATTTAAACCATTAATTTATTTTTTAAAAAAAATTTATTGCCTTTTGTATTCCGAACCAAACTGAAATACCCGCAGCCTTCAAGTTTATTCTTAGATTGTGGTCACCAAACATAAGTAATGACATTTTCTTTTTTCACGAAAATAAGTCTTTGGGTGGATTGCGTTAGGATTTTGCGAACAAATTCAATATATATATAAATAAATATATATATATATATATATATATATATA
>BMAC01000969.1:203694-218181 GCA_014905375.1 Phtheirospermum japonicum | reverse complement strand
TATATACGGAGTAGATTGTAATGGGGGAAAACAGAAGTTTTAGGAAGACTTTTTTTTTTTTTTTCTTGGAAGGTTTTTGGCGGAGGAGCCAAAGTAATGATAGTGAGAACTGAGAAAGCAACTTCTAAATCAACATTCAAAATATATTGAAGACGGCTGTTGACACAATATCATATGCTAAAAACACTCTTAACCCTAAATTTTTTTATCCAAATACCCAAATTATCCTCAAATATTTAAAGCATTGTAATTATATGGTGTATAATTTTTGATATTTCAATTGTAAATCGTAATATGATTTCAACCATTTCACTACTATTAACTTCAGATCGTCGATTTCAATTTAGTTAATAGTAAAAATCGAAATTCTATGCTATTAACTTTCAATACATACTTTAGAGAAAATTACAGATAGGAAAGAAACAAAGTACTTCAAAAAAAAAAAAAAAAACCTCAAATATAGTCGTCAAGAGAAATATGAATATACACTCAAATATAGTCGTCAACAGAAATATCAATATTTATTTATATAATATTGATATATTCTTATTTATTTTATTTTATTTTTCTATTTACGACGACATAAAACTATTTTACAAAATGAAAAGAATTTTTTTGTTAATATTGAAGAGTACCTTTTAAACAATAGTAGAAATCTAAAAGTAAATAGGTATATGTATTTATTTTGTTTTAGAACTTCAAATTATTGGTATATGTTGTTGTTATTGGTTATAATCGTGTATATTTTATATTTTCATAAAAAAAAAAAAGTCTTCCTAAAACTTCTGTTTTCCCCCATTACAATCTACTCCGTATAAAAGTTTTTCTATGGTTCATTAATTAATTGGAGGAAAACCGAAGGCTATTAATTTACTCTGAAAGGGGTTTTAGTGTTCATATGCACAAGAGTCAATCATGGACAGGATATCTCAGTTGCCACAACCTTTATTGCACGACATCCTCTGTTTGCTTACCCAAAAAGAGGCTGTCCAAACTTGTGTGTTGTCCAAATCATGGCGTTACCTTGGATCTACTCGCCCCAGACTCCAGTTCCATGGCAAACTTTTCGGTGGAGATAAAGATGCATTCCGATCCGTTCTGGATCAAACTTTTCAAAGGTACCACGATCAAAAGCTTGCTATACAAGAATCTTGTTTGGTGATGTCTGATATTGATCCTGAATGGATTTCATTTCTTGAAAAATGGATCCCTATAGTTATACATAATAACAGTGTAAAGACTTTCGATCTTTCTTTTGATTCTTATAATAATCGGATAAATTCGGCATACTTTGATCTACCCTCTGTAGTCTTTGAATCTAAAACCCTCCAGAATTTGTCTCTGGAAGGGTGCAAGCTGAATCAAAGGCTAATTGACAATGCGATATCGTGTAAGCATCTACAAACACTCTCCCTCGAAGAGGTATACATTGCGGACGAGACTCTGGATATGATAATGTCGAGCTGCCGTTTGATTGAAAATTTGGTTCTAATTAGATGCAAGGGACTGAGAACCATAAAGTTGGATGATCAAAGTAATCTGAAGCTCTTAGAGTTTCGAGATCACGAGATGCTGCTACAACATGATGATCGTAGCATTGAAATCAACGCCCCAACTCTTGAAACCATCAGAATCGATAGCTGTTGGAAATGGCTTAACCAACATAAGCACTTACTCCCACATCTGAAGTCTTTGTATTTGGACAGTCTGCGACTCTCTTCAAAGTCATTCGACAGCTTTTCGTCTAACTTACCCCGTCTTGAGGAGTTGAGCCTTAAACATTGCTATGGCTTTGACGAATTCCAGCTCTCGAGTCGTTCAATTAAGAAACTCATCATTGTTTGTAGGTACAATCCTTTAAGGGCTGTCATTGATGCACCAAGCCTAGTGGGGTTTTCCTATAGAGCTTGTAATATTCCCCGATCCATTTATTTTCAATCAACTGCCAGTGAATGGAAATCAGAAATAGTTGTGTGGTGTAATATGAACGTCGATGATTCCGATGCTTCAACGTGGTGCCTTGAGCTGTTCGAAATGCTTAAGGCATTAAGTAAATCGAAAATCTCAATATATATTATTCAAGAGTTTGTGGAGAATTATGATTACATAGAAGAAGAAGAAGAAGAAGAAGAAGAAGAAGAAGAAGAAGAAGAAGAAGAAGAAGAAGAAGAAGAAGAAGAAGAAGAAGAAGAAGCTTATGGTGGTTTACGTGAACCTATTGTAGTGGAACGCTTGCACTTGACATTAGACAGTCGTTCGCCGGTTCCTTCTTCGAGTTTTTTAAATAATTTGAATCGCGTTTATCGTACAAGAAATTGAGGCCAGTGAAGAGGAGACGGAAGAAAACCAACTCAGTGAGTTTCTGTGAGAAGTCCTCTTATCGACGATAGAGAGAAAAAGAGAAACAAAAAGATTTGGAGAAAGTAAACAAAGGAGTTCGATTTCGACTGGAATGGGGAGATTAGTTAAACTAGTTTGCTTTGTTTATATATATCGAGTCCTAATATTCAATCTCCCTAATCATGTATTTTCATTGTAGCACAATAGATGCCAACCTAGAGATTAATTTGGTCTGTGTTCGACTAGGTTATTATATGAGCTCAATTGTATGTTACTTTATATGTGTATCAGTGTGGAAATTCATAGGGTCCTAATTTGGGTTTCTAAAAAAGGAAATTTGTACGCACAAAGTTTACTTTATGGAACGAATTTGATTTACCCGGCATTGGATCAAGATTTCACTACAAAAGAGTTGGTTTGTGCATCAGGGCAAAATCAGATGATTGGATCAAGCAAATTTCGTAATTTTTGTCAAAGTTAATTAGAACCATAATTCCTGCAAATATGATTTTCATTTGCACATGACTCTTCCATTTAGCCTACCATTTCTTTTTTCGACCAGTTGGTCTCTATTGTTCATCATCATCTTCTTCATATAAATGTTAAAGATTTCATATTTCTCAGATATGTATAGGTTACAAAAGCGTCTGCTGTTGCTTTTTTTTTAAACCCAAGAAAAGGAGAGAAAGTGGATTATTGCTCCAAGAACAAGCTTTGACCATCAGAAAGGTGCACATTGTTCTGATCTCTAATCAATGATATATATATTTTTTTTCATACAAAACTGTAGCCAGATTGCATTTTAATACAAGGACAAGCTTTTGAAGTTTTTCTAAAGTTCTGAACACACACGTACATATACATGTAGAGGGCAATTTACTTGTTACAAAATTTAAACCAGAAGACCAACATAAAAACAATAAGATTAAACATATGTTTACAAAGCATAAATTCAGGAATTTCAGCATCATCGTATGGATAAGAATACAGAGTACTCCAAAGAATAAATTAAGAGGCTTCAATTGCATAAATTCCAGTAATATATGTCTCATTTTCATTTAAATTCAGGAATTAAGACTTCAAAATACATAAATTAATCAACTGCAATACAATAATCTTACTTCCACAGAATAAACTTCAACAAGTAGTTCTGTGAGGAAAAAGAAAGCAATAAAAGGGGACGCGAAACGTAACAAAAGAAATACTAACCTTCAGATCGGATTTCGTTTAACAGCGGAAGGTGACATCAATGGCGAGAGGGATACACACAGACTCAACAGGGAGAGAAAGAAAGAGGTTGCGGGTGGGGATGGGGGCAAGACGGCGGCAAGGGCTAGGGCTAGGGCTCGATGCTCGATGTGAAGTAAAGGGGAAAGTTTTGTATATTTATACAACTATCATGTCGTCGCTATTAGCGATGTAACTTATATTGAATAAAGAATGACAACACTTAATAAGCGTTATTAATAATTGTAACACGTTATTTCTAATTATTGGCGACGACGGTGTCTTACCTAATAAGTGTCTTTCCCAAACCTTTAGCGACGAAACATCATCGCTAAAGCTGATGATGTCTTAGCGATAAACTATTGTCGCAAGTGGTCAAGTAATAACGATGACTTTGTTTTTGGTGTCTTTTCTTAACTTTTTAGCTATCCGTCTTTTATGGGGTACTCCGACCAACATTAGCGATGATACGTCACAGTGTTCTGTCGCTATTAATTAGTAAGAACTTATGTTTCCGCAAATATCTAGTTGCCTTTGACCCTTTTTCTGACAGTGTGGTTTGTCTCATATGTTTTTTTGTGGAGTTACTGTTTTCTTACAATTGCTAGGTTGATGTTCTGCTTTGATTTCCATGTAAACTTGCAAATTTCCAATTTATCTTGGCTTTAGATATAAAGTTTATGTGGTAATTGGGAATGCTAATGTACTACAATTGAGCAACATAAAAGACTTCCCCATAAAAAATAAAAAAAACTTACTAGAAAAAAATATATAAATATCATGAAAACCTAAGACTATTTTATCTTTCCTATAATTATGATTACATGGAAATCAATGCCATTGAATTCAGTTTATAGCAAATGCATTGGACCCAAAACTGTAATGGTACTCGATTAAACATTTTTTTCGATTTTTTTTTACTAAAGATGATTTTGCCAGATTATTCTTCACCAAATGATTTTTGTTCTGTCTGTCACTAAAGGGAATAAGATGAAACTATGAATGACAGAAGAGTGAAATGAATGGTTAAAAACATATTACATTTACACTATATTGAAAGGTAATGTCCAAATTAAAAATATATACATAGAGAGAGAGAAAATAATAGGTTTCATGTTTGTATAGACTTTTGATCTGTGTTTCCTTTTGCCAAAATTTGCATAATTTGGTCTACTCTTTGTAGTCTTAAAGCTAACTCCCTCCAGAACTTGTGCTTGCAAACATACAAGTTGAACCAAAATTCTAAAAACACCTTTCCCTTAAGCGAGTCTAGTCGTGGAAGAGAATTTGAGAAGATAAGTCAAGCTGCCCTTTGATTGACCTCAATTATATTCATTTTATGTGTATGTCTATATCTGCACCATTCTGTGTATGTCACTCCATCGAGTGCTTGGATGCCAAAAGAAATCTTTACTTGTTAAGGGCAAATGCAGTGATGCGGGAATATGTGTGCATCACTATATCGCATGCATGCTCTATATTGACTGTTTGAGTGACTGGCTAGCTTGGACAATAGAAAGCCAAAGGCCGCAGTGATCCATGTTTCACACACTAGTCTTCATGAAATGAATAGTATAATTTTTATAAAGCCGCGCTTAGGCGGTGCCACCTGCTGATGCCCAGCCGTTTGGCCAAACTGGCAAAACTGCCGGTCAACGGTTTGGTTAATCGTTGACCACAGTTCCAACCGGAACCACCAATAAGGCGGTTCGGTTACGGTTTGAACATTTTCCAAATTGTGAACCGACGGTTCAAATCGCTGGTTTTTTTTTATATAATACTTATAAAATATTCATTTTCTAAGTCATTTTTGAAATATCAAACTCGTTCGATATTTTGAATTGGTGACCAACAAGAAAAATATTTTATCTTATAAGTAATAGTCCCACGATCGCAATGGAGAATTAGTCGTTCTTGGTCTAGCAATAATTCGATAAACTAGTGATAGTTATATCTTTCGCCTACTTTAAGGTAATAAGATACGAGTAAATTATGTGCACGTTGATTTTAAGGTGGGGAGTTAAAGTTTAATATAAAATTTATTTTAATTATTTAGAGTAATAATTTTAAATTTTAAATTCGAGTATTTAACTCTTTTTTGAATTTATTAAAAATATTATTTCTTTTTTCACACTTAAATTAAGTTTCAAATATATATTTTTAATTTTTACTTCAAATATTAAATGATTCAATTTATTTTTAATTAATTCAAAGTTCCAATGTGTTAGTTCTATTTTCTCACTTAAACTCGTACAATTAATTTCTTTTATAATAATAGAAAAATAAAAAAAAATTCAAAATTTCATATATTTTAATTAAAATTTTTTATTTTAACTTCTAATATTTTAACTAGTTCAAGTTCAATTTCTTTTAAATTTTCTTGAATTGATTCGAAGTGTTATTAATATTTTCTAGGTTAACATCACGTTTTTTTTAAATAAAGTTTAAAATAAAAATAGGAAAAAAAAACAAAATATATGAATTTTAAAAGTAAAAAAAGAAAATTTAAAAAAGCATAATAAAACCAAATCGGATCAAATAGGCCAACCAAAACATGGTTGAACCGTGAACCGGCGGTTCACAAACCGCCGGCAACCGGCCGATTTTACGGTTCAGTTGCGGTTTGAGGTTTTTGGCAAAACCAAACCGACGATTCGAGCCGTTTGGGAATGTCTCCAGATAGACGTGTCACGTAGTTTTAGACACAGCTGCATGCTTGGAAGAGTCAAGTTGAGACTCAACTCGAGACGAACACAGCTGCATGCTTGGAAGAGTCAAGTTGAGACTCAACTCGAGGCGAACAAACAGGCCTATCAGGAGCAGCTCCAAGCGATGCGCAAGGTGCAAGCACCTGAACAGCTTGAGATAAGTGATGCTCTGTCAGCAGGTAATGGAGGAAGTCGCTGCAAGGATGAAAGCGCCTTGGCCTCAGCAGCCTCCACCTAATCCTCCATTAGAGAAATAGTATTAAACTAGAGAACGATTTGTTTATATTTGATATTTGATTTAAACTGTACTCATACTTTTAGGATGTTATTTAATTATATTTCATTATTCATTTTCAATTTTTTCGCACTTTCATATTATGCTTCATGTTTGATTTTGAGTTTGTGACACCTCTGATATGAAATGAACAAGTACGAAAAAATAATAAAAATAAGAAATAGAGAATGCTGATGGGATATGGACAATAGTTAAGGAATGTTGACGGGTAAGGTACATCGATATTTGGCGACGTGCAATACCCATCAGTATTTACCGACATGCCCTTATTTCCATCAGCACATTCTGTATATGGTGGCTGATCAGAATCCAACAAGAAATATTCGTCGCCAGAGCGTCGATAAAATATCAACAGTTTAGTTTACCCACATCGGCATATAGTTGCTAAAGCCAAAAATACCGACAGGTTATACCCACAGGCATATTAAAATTAATTATTTGGGTTATTAAAATTAATTGTTTAGGTTATTGAAATTTATTATATAATTATTTGGCATTTTCTAAAATTTTCTTTTTTTATATCATATCATCAATCATGTGGTATTTTCAATTATTAAAAAAAAAAACGTCAAACTGAACGCCATTGCCGGAACCGCCTAAAATAGCGGTTTGAATTTTTTTTTTTGGGTAAAATTACGTATAGCAATTCGATTTTAAAATATTTCAAAAAATTGAAAAATCGCATCGCGATCATCCATAGTTAAAACTTTTTACATTAACTATGACTGATCGCTTCATAGTCTTCTGCCCCCGATAACTGTAAAAGACCATTTCAGATTACCTAGGTTTTTCATTGCTTGAAGGTTCACTGTACCATGCTTATCAACTGTTAGGTATGTCTTTTCGAATCATTTGTCCATGAAGTTTTTGAATCTGGTATTAATGTTTGTACGGTGTTAAAAGATAGTATAAGTCACAACGACTGATGGATTCAGGTGGCACGATAGCTGACCTAATTTGCAACCTGATAATAATAGCAGGTTGCATGAGTGTCGACCTCATAAGTTCGGGTCGCATGAGTTCCGACCTAGTAAGTCTTATAAGTACCAACAAAAGTTATACCTATGAACCAACCTCCTAAAGCAAAATAGGCACAAGGGCTCCAACTAGGGTGGTTCATGACTGGGCTAAAAAGAAAGTCTCAAGAAAAGAAAGGTCGCCACAAGAACAAACTGTAAATATTTGGAGCCTACGCTACGTCGAATGATGTCAGTCCTAATCCAATATACTCCAAACTGCTGCAGTCAATTGGTACTGTAACATTACTGGCCACACGATTATAGCTAGTCGTTGTCAAGATGTAGTGTAGCATTTCTGACCACAGGATTTAAGGTAACCTTAGTCCATTATATTGTTATATATAGTTGTATATTTCATTGATATAACTTATGAAAAACATTGATAAAGATTATATAGTGAAATCAACTCTACTCGCCTTTACTCATAATAGCTCGCCTTTGACTGTATAATCTCACTATGAGCTCGATATTTTTCTATCATGGTATCAAAGCAGGTTTGATGGCCGGACTCTGTTTTTCTGTTGCATAAAGATGTCTCATAATAGCTCTTCTTCCTCACCTCAAACCTTCACCTCTACGTCCAATCATTTATCCTAAAAGTCAGCTCATTTCAACCAAATTAGATGAAAATAATTATTTGATATGGAGACAATAAGCCTTGACGACCATCAAGGGCTATGATCTTGAAGCATTCATTAAGAAAGGATATACTGCTCCACCACAGTTTATAATGATGAAGGAGAAAATCAGACAAACCCCCTCTTTTCTACATGGGAAAGGCAAGATCAGATCTTAGCCTCATGGATTTTGTCCTTTTTAAGTGAAAGCATTCTTGCTTTAACTGTTGGTTTCAATATATCTGAAAAAATATGGTCTGCTCTTGAGAACAATTTTTTCACACAGTTTCAAGCCAAAATAATGCAGTATAGGATAATGTTACAGTCCTTAAGAAAAAATGCCTTATCAATGAAAGAGTATTTGGGAAAGATGAAGTCTTGTTGTGATGTTTTGGCTTGTAAAAGGAATAAGATCTCTGAAAAAGATCAAATCTTGCACTTTTTTGGTGGATTGGGGAGTGAATATGTCTTACTGAAGGCTAATGTTACATCCAGACCTCAACTTTACACACTAACTGAACTGCATGCCCTTTTGTTAAACTATGAAACTAGATTGGAAGCCAACAACAACAATGTTTCATATGCTAATGCAGAAGGATCTCAGCCACAGTCAATGCTGCTACACAGGTCAACGCTGCAAGAGTCAACAACAACCAT
The DNA here is from genome assembly GCA_014905375.1 of Phtheirospermum japonicum. Classification (NCBI taxonomy): domain Eukaryota; kingdom Viridiplantae; phylum Streptophyta; class Magnoliopsida; order Lamiales; family Orobanchaceae; genus Phtheirospermum; species Phtheirospermum japonicum. The sequence continues at coordinate 209,318 of BMAC01000969.1, read as the reverse complement.
AACTATCAACAGGCAGAGGAAGCTCAAGAGGTCGTGGAGGAGGTAGGAACAGGTTCAGATGTGGTAGAGGTAGCAGAAATCAAAGATATTGCGAAGGAAGATCAAATGAAGGAGACATGGTAGTTTATTAGATTTGTTACATCTCTGGACACACAGCAGATAGATACTGGTATAGAAATTACAACTTTTACAGCAACACCCAATCTAACCAGCAGTCAGTCAGAAATCATTCGCTCAATATGGCATACTTTGAAAATGGTGGAAGCATGAACTCGCATTCAGACTATGACTCAGATACTCTTTGGTTTCCTGACTCTGGAGCAACTGTGCATGTGACAAATGACCTCTCAAATTTGAATATGGCCTTATAATATGTTGGAGGGAACAGGCTCCAAATGGGAAATGGAGATGGAGTAAATATTAATCACATTGTCAACTCTTTTCTCAAAGTTACTCTCAGTTCTAAAACCTTTTTGCTCAAATACATATTCCCCCATTCACTAAAAACCAGTTAAGTGTCTCCGATTTTACCTCTAACAATAATGTTTTTTTGAATTACATCCTTCTTATTGTCTCATTAAGGATCAAACAACCAAGACCATCTTGCTCAGAGGGACAGTTAAAGATGGACTCTACTATTTCTACCTTCATAACACCAAGCTAGACACATATCAACCTCCACCTGCGTCACCCTTCATCATGCGACCTACTCAAACTTGTCTTGTTTCCAGTTTTTTGAATAAAGAGCCTATTTCTGATTTATGATATTCTAGATTGGGTCACACTGGTCAAGATGTAATAGATAAGGCATTAAAAAACTGTAACATTCCTTATAACATCAATAATAAAAGTTTATCTTTATGTTCCTCTTATATGTTAGAAAAAAAAAAGTCACAAACTTTCTTTTCCAAACTCTTAATTTACTAGCTTCCAACCTCTTGAACTTATTCACTCCGACATCTAGGGACCAGCATCAAGTCATCAAATGATTTTTTTTACTATGTTCACTTCATTGATCATTTTATTAGATATACATGAATTTATCTCCTAAAGTCTATATCAAAAGTTTCAAATGCCTTTATTCATTTTTAAAACCTTGTTAAAAATCAACTAAACTGCAAGATCAAAAACTTTCAATCAGATGGTGGCACTGAGTATAAACCTCTTACTGAGGTTTTCCAAGGTTATGGTATAAATCATAGGATCTTGTCCTTATAAACCAGAACATAATGGTGTGTTTGAAAGGAAACACAGACATCTTATTGAGATAGGACTATCTTTGCTTGCTCATTCAAAAATACCTCTTAGGTTTTGGGATGGTGCCTTCACTACTTCTGCTTACATTATCAACAGAATTTTCTACAATACAAATTTTTATAAAACCCCTCTTGAGTGTCTCTTCAATCAGAGACCTGATTACAACTTTCTTAGAGTGTTTGGTTGTCTCTGTTATCCTCATATCAAACCCTACAATTCTCACAAGCTCCAATACAGATCGGTTCCAAGTACTTTTATCGGTTATAACACTCAATAAAAAGGATACCAAGTTTTGTTACCTTTTGGGAATGTTTAATCACCAGAAATATTGTGTTCAGTGAGCATGAGTTCCCAAGAAAGAGGTAATCGGGCCCTACCATATGATCAATGCTTGTACTCCTTTTGGGGTAAATATAATTTGTGTTGGGTAATCATGATATAAATAAAGGTGGTAGTTGAGCCAAGAAAGAGTTCATTGCTCGATTAGAATTTCGAGAGAGATCACTCATAATCTTCATATTAGGTCAACTAAAGTTATTGGTCAATACAAGAGACATATTCAATATATTAGTTATGTATAGCCTAATTGTCGACTAATAAAAATGAGATAAATTGATTAAACTATTGAGATAGACACTTGAAAAAATCTTAAGTTTAATCAAATGATTCGATACGAAAGGAATTTCACCAAAATTTTGTATAAAGGTTATAATTCGATGAGTTCAAGTAAATATTTTTTTATATATTGAGTCCGTGCAACTAAGCCGTCTAAGAGGGTCCTTGAGCTTTCGTGAGATTTTCTAACTTTTCACAATAGCAATACACTGAAATTTGGATCTTGCAGTTCTGTTGGATGTAAGAAAAATTATAATTCTTATTGCACGAGTATAGTATTCACCTATACGAATTCCAACAACCATAGCCAGTGTTTCGAAAACCGGACCGTACCAGCCAGTCCGATAGGTTAACCGGAAATCGATCCCAAGCTCGATCTGATTTTTTACTTGGTTCGAATGACTAATGACTCAGTGCCACCGGTAAGATCCGGTAAAAATTGGTAAACCGATGAACCCGTAAAAACTAGTTCTAATCTTTTTTCTTTTTTTTTTAGTAAAAAAGTAAAATAGGTAATTCTAATTATTTGAAAAATCAACTTAGTATGAAGATTGTTTTAAATGATTCTAAAATTTTAAATGACCAAAATTCATTATTTGCAAATTTTCTATTTCAAGTTTGTTTTTAATGATCCTAAATTTTTGTTATCATAATAAATTCATACAAAATAAGATCGGCTTTGAATGGATGTGTTAAATAACACAATTGTACTTGACATATATAATATTAATATTGTTGCTATTTTTATTGCATTATTATGATTATTATTTGCAATATATATATATAGTCCGATTTGATGCATGTTTTTGAAAACGGTTCAACCAATCACTAGTGACCCAATAAACCAATCATTGTTCGATATCCGGTTCTGTTTTCAAAACATTGGCCATAGCAGCTGCCAAGAGTAAATAAAAACAACAAGCTGTAGATCAGAAAAGGCTTTCGTAAACTAAACCACGTGGATTAGTAAAACCCTTGAATTGTTCATTTGAAAAGAACCTTATGTGCTATACTTGTGATTCAAATTGCAATCACAAAAATTGTAACTATTTATATGCATGTTGGCACCAGAACAACCCAATTATTGAAATCAGCATTTAAAACAAGAAAAATGCAAGCATAATGATACTGCGACATTAAACTTGCCAATTACTATTATTTCAACCATAAATTTAAAGCAAATTCGGTCAACTAAAACAAAACCTGTAATCTTAATAAATAAGACAAATAAGAAGTAGCTCAAATTGATTTCCCATTCTCCATCTTGAAGGTTTTGCAAAAGCTGTACAACCACCAAAAAAAAAAAAACATTAACTAAAATATATTTAAACCATGGACATTTCATTGACCATGGGATTTATCTATGTTTTACATCCGATTTGACGGTGGGAATAACTTCTTCCAGGTTCTGAACCCCACTTAGACATGGGGGCTTCGCCGCTCCGAAGTAATAGAATGCCATTATCTTCGACAGCTCATCAGCTGTTCGGATTGCTGAAAACCAAATAATGTAAATTTAGCCCAAATAACAAAAAATAGATTTATAATGATTTAAATGGTTGGTGATACAGTAAAGGGACTTTACCTTTCTCACGGTACACAATTTTCCCTGCTTTAATGAAAATGAGCTCCGGGAAAAGAGACACTTGTAGAGCAGAGACCAAATCAAGCTCGGTGTTGGCATCTATCGCGACACACTGTTTGCTAAATTCAATCAGTAATGTGTCGAAATTGAAGACTATATATATGATCAAGAAAGAAGCTTTACTTACTCTTGGTGATGGTAGCCTGCAATTCCATATAATGTGCACGGCTTTCTCTAATTCATCCCGGATCTTTTCATTCTCCTTTGGTCTGAAGATATTAAACAATTTTTTTATGAACATAAAATTTGAAATGGGCATGATTTCTCATTACAAGTTCATTTGTTTAAAAAATAAATAAATAGGATTTTAGAGCAGTAGGGAACCTAGTTAAGTTCACTCTCGGGGGTTGTTTTGGTGGGTCAATTTGTATACATTCGAAGGATTATAGGTTAGATATTAGCTAAGAGCAAGTTTAAAAAAAAAAAAAAACTTCCATTGTAACTATTTAAGAAAAATATAACGTGGTGATAAAAATAAAATCTATTTTGTTGCAATAATTTTAATTCTAAATGCCAAAAAGCTAGAAATATAGTAACCGGTGCGAATATTAAAAAGTTGGTTATCAAGTACTGGCCTAAAAGTTACACCAAGAAACAACTGCAAAAAAAAAAAAAAAAAAAAAAAAAAAATAATAATAATAATAATAAATAATAATAATAATAATAATAATAAAACAATAATAATAACAATAATAATAATAATAATAATAATAATAATAATAATAATAATAATAATAATTAAAATCATTCCCAGCAGTTTAATTCAAGATAAAGCACTTCCTGAGCTTAAACATCAACGAAAAAAAAATCCAAACGAAAATAAAGAAAAACAAAGGTACCTTCTGTACCGATTATGAACAAGAACAACCAAAGGACTAATGTCCTTAAACACAGCCTCCTCCCATTGAGCAGTAGTTTATGTCTTTAATAGGACGAATATAATCATCATCCCGCCCATACTATCTCGTTCTCACTATTCATAATCCTCATCGTCGTCCTTCTTTAACATTCTTTATGCTAATCTTGTCGAAAAATTGACCCATATTGAAACCCCCAACCCATCAGCAATCCTCAGGCCAATCCGGATCCTCCTCATCGACAACAAGCGGATATTCGGCTAAAAGCTTTTGCATCTTTTTCCTCTTCTCTAAAAGGTCCGTCTCTTCTTCAACGTCTGGAGTCCGACTAATCACGTCTCTGATTTTCTGCCTCCACTCCTTTCTCTCGTCAGCATCCATAACAAACGAATCCTTGTTTTCATCCTTACCCTTATTCCCACTCGATTCTCGTTCTTCTTCTTCATCATCGTCGTTTTCGTCACCTAGACTTAATAATTCTTCTATTTTAGAAACATTTCTTCGACTTCCTTTGCTACCCTATATGAACAACAAGACAAAAACTTGTATTAAACCGACAGAGCCACAATATTAGTTTTTTTTAGTTTTAGATTATCAGGGTTCTTTTTTAGTTTTTTTATTTAGTTTAGTTTGTCTTGGGGCTTTCCAGTTTTATAGGATTTATTTAATTTTATTTTTATTTTAGGATTTTTACGGGTTTTTGGTTTTTAGTTAGTTTAGTAGTAGGGGGTTTCATTTTTTGGTTTTGGATAATTTATTAAATTTTCTTCCTCCTCTGTTCCTTTTTAATTTTGTCCTTTTATATTTTTTGTTAAGAGTTAAGAGATACATAAAAATTTGACTAATGCAACCCTAATCAATTAATAATATTCCTAATCAATTTCTCCATCTCTATCTTCATATTCATCTCACTGCCATAATTTGATTTCTCAAAATAAGTAGGGATAAAGTTGGAAAGAATGTGTTAAAAAACTTCTAAAACGACATTTAAAATGGACCGGACGAAGATTTCAAACAACAAATGATGCAGGCGATTAATTAACTAAAATTAGATTAATCATTAAATACAAAACCAAAGTGAAAAACACGTACCATTAGGGGCGGCCTTGTGCGTTTCGGTTGAGAGAAGCTGAAAGGTCTAACCCAATACACACGGACCACCATAGGGCTTTGCTGATTGTTTCTCCGGCCCATTGAAACACCAGAAAAAAGAAAGAAAAATCTTATCCGTAATTTATCGTCCAGCTTAA
>BMAC01000969.1:174489-201689 GCA_014905375.1 Phtheirospermum japonicum | reverse complement strand
AAGGAAAAAAAAATAAAGAGAACAAAACAAGATGGAGCCCACGGCAGTAGCATCGCCGCGCCGCTTTCCTTAGCTCCACCATCTCCATCCAATACTCGAGTCCAATTGAACTCCATAGCCAGAACCTAGAAGAACCCTAAATATCTCGAGTAAGGGTATCTTGAATTGAACAAATTGAGGCGTTGATATAATTTTTGAGAGAATGGGGATACTCGAATTTGGAATGGCATGAATTTTCAAACTTTGTCTGAGTATTCCGGTAGCGGAGATCGAATATGGCGGAAGGAGTTGGTGGGGATGAAGCTTAAATCCATTCTCGTCGATCTGAACGTGTGGATTGTACAGTGTATATACAATAATAATAATAATAATAATAATAATAATAATAATAATAATAACTAATACAAAAAATTCATAATATAATATCATTTCAGTTTAATAATAAAATACTCCCTTTTAAGATATTATACATTTTAATATTTTTAATAAATCTAACTAATACAAAATAAGTTTGTTGTAATAATTCTCATTTTTTCAAAAATTACTTAAATAAATTTATATTTTATAAATAGAAGTATAATAATTTAATTAAAAGTAAAGTTATGACAAAATGCCTCAAAAAACCTATAATAAATTTACAAAACCACTTCAAATAAGAATTAGGTGGTAAGTTGCAGAAAATGCATAGATCGTATGACGGATTGTTACAAAAAACAGTTCATATGGTAAGTTGTGAAAAACGTCATTGTGAAAAACGTCATAGTTTAGGAGGTAAAAAGTTTTTTCCCTTATTAATATATTAAATTTATCAATTGCCATCAAAATAATTAACTGGAAAAACAAATTAATAATAATAATACTAATAATACTAATAATAATAATAACTCCGTAACTCATATACATCGCATACTAACAAACCTGATATCATATCTCATCACTCAAAAAATGCACATCCATCGCATAAAGTTTGCATATGTCATCACACAACATATATTGCATATTCATCAAGCACATGAAATAACATATATGAAAATGGTCATATAATTCCATATAGCATCACATATATGGACTTAACTATTTTTAGACACGCTTATTAAGCGAAATTTGGGAAATGAATTACCAGCTTGATAAATATTTTAATTATTTATATAAACGATATCCTCTAATTGTAGAAAATAATTTCAACAACTTTTAACTTTTTAACTTTCGATATTTGACATATAGATGGCCAGTAAATTCTTTTAAAACTTTATGATAGTTTTATAATATATATATATATATATATATATATATATATATATATGTGTGTGTGTGTGTGTGTGTGTGTGTGTGTGTGTGTGTGTGTTTATTTATATATTATTTTAATTTTTCTGATTTAAGTTTTGATATTTATTTAGTATTATATTGTAATATTTTATATTTTCTATAAATTACTCAATTAATTTCGTGGTCAAACACCTATTTTTAATACCTTTCTGTTTTCTTTTATTATTTGGTATTTTTTTCATTTAATACTATTTTAAATTTTAAATATTTATTTTCAAATTTAGGAAATAATTATTTAGAAGTAATCAAACTTTATTATAATTTTATAGAATAATAATATTATAGAATAATTATTTTAATCATTTTCATATATTTATTTAAAATACTTAATAACTTTTAAACAACTTAAATTATTATTTTATAATATTTTTAAGTTTTATTTTTTTAAAGATTGATTAAATAATTATATAAAAATAAATAATAATTCTTTATATAATCTTTTTAGATTTTAAGTTTTTATATTTATATAGTATTATATTATAATATTTATATTTTGTTACAAAAGTTCTCAATTAATTTTGTGGTCTGATACTTCATTATTTTACTACTCTCTTTTTATTTGGTAGTTTTTTTAGTTTTATAATATTTTCTTTTTTATTTTCCTTTTTATATTTATGAAATCATTATTCAAAATTTAATCACATTTTATTATATTTTGATAGAATGATAAATATAAATTAATTATTTAATTAATTTTATGAAAAACACACAAGAATAAAGTGTTCTAATCGTCACATTCCACATAGGCCTCCATAATGGATTTGGTTATTGTTTTTATTTTTGTTATTTTTTAATTTATATTAATTTATTTTTCTTTTTTATATTTATGAAATAATTATTTATAATTTAATCACACTTTATTATACTTTTACAAAATAATAGTAATATTATAAATATATTTCTGATTACCTTAATATTTATTTAACTTGCTATATAATTTTTAACGACTTATATTATTATTATAAAAAATTTTAATCTTAAAAATTGATGAAATAATTATATGAATTTAAAAAATTGAAAATTCCTTTAAAGCAGTAGTATATACATCATAAGTATTGTTCATTAGAATTATTTTTCTATTTAAAACTATATTAGTAATTTTTTATGATAAGAGTAACTTCTTTCACGCTTTTCATTCTCCAGTTCTTCGATTATTCAATTAGTTTTAATGGTCGAGAAAGTGAAAGAGACTTGTGTAAAATAAAATATGTGAAAGTAGATAAACACTTTTTTTTGAAATGGAATTAGTTTAAAAATCTCTATTTAATTTGATACCATCAGCGCATGTGGTCAATATCTTTCTAGGTCGGTTGTATTTGTAAAAGAGATGTCATAGTAGTTCGCAATTTCAATTCACCGAATAAAAAATAATTGTTTATATGAGGTACTAATAAATAAATAAATAACTATAGATATCGTAGTATTTTTTGCTACTATCATATTTGTGATGTCACTGATCGAGTTATGATTTGTCATTTGATGTAAAACGTGTCCATTATTTGCAATGTTTTCCCAAAAAATAACTACTATTGGTTGATATCTGCATAATTAGTTAATTGAAAGTAAATAAGTATTATATGACATAAAACTTAATATTTCACTATCAAATGAAAAAGAACTAATATTTCAACTCTTGTAAATACGAATATATAGATCTATCAATGATTAAATCTAAGATACAATATTAAATAATTTAAATTTAAACAAAAAATGATTAATTTGATGTAATAACTTATTGTATTAAAACATGATGAACATATGATTCGATTTTGAGGAAAAGATGGAACATACGAATTTCTTGCTTTTTTTTTTTTTCATTCTATCAATATATATTTATGTTTATGAAGAATGTTTAAACTAGAATATATATTGTTCATAAATTCTTGTTTCTTATTACAATTTTTTTTTTGTATATGCATCTTCTTGGAAATTTTTATTAAAATTTTAATAACTATTTCTAAGTGAATGAGAATTGAAATATCCTAAAAGTGTGACTATGCATGAAATGGTTTATGCTAATAGCTGTGTTGTTTAATTGATGTGTTCATTCATTTAAACCATTTGGATTGAAGAGGTTTGTATAAATAGATGTTTTGCTCGAAACATTTGGAAATACATATAAATAAGCCCTTGGATGATCATTAAGAATAAATTATTAGAGCACAAATAGAAAATTTCATTAAATAAAACAAATAGAGTTCCATAGAAGCATATGGTCTAATGTTTGGTTGTGGAGCCTGAAGTACTGTACATACAAGCCCTCGTCCACGGGTTTTGAGGGTGATCGAACGAATTCTCGACGCTCTAGTTTCAGAATCCGTCTCCGCAAGAGTACGGAGCCGGTTGTAGGGCGGCGAGTTCTTCCCGAGTCGTGTCTCTCGAGAATGGATGTTATCGGCTTATCGGTTTCTTATTTGCTCTTATCGTCGGTTGTAACTAAACTAATCTAAACTAGGAAAGCAGTAGTCATTGATTTGGTTTTGATTTTTATAACTAAACTTAAATTGAAATAGAAGTTTTAAAAGCATTAAAATACGAAAAGGAAATTAAAGCTTATTTAAAAACGATTAATCTAAACTAGTTAACTAAGAAGCTTATAATTTGAATTAAGGAAAGTGGAGGAAAAATTAAAGTCTAGCTTATTTGAAAAAGTCAACATTAATTTGACAAAAATTAAAGTTTTAAAAAGGAAGATTATATAAAACTTCTAAAAACTTAGAAATTGATCTAAACAATTTATAAAATGAAAATGGAAATTTTGATAATCAAAATAACATCTAAACTATGATCCAAGCATCAACACAAGATTAAAAGAAATAACATGAAAACAAACTAGATTAATAGAAAGATATTACCAAATGTATGATTCCACAAAAAGCTTGAAGAGGAAATGGAAACTTGAAGGATTCTTCAAAAAAGAAATCTAAACCAAAGTTTGAACAACTTAGCTAATGAAGATCTAACATTTAACTAAACTAGAGCTAGCTAACTAACTAATTACTAGAATTAATGCATAATTAAAATGGAAAAGGAAATATGAAAGTGAGTTTTTTTTGGGAGCAAGAACTCTTAACCAGACCCTTGCTGCAAGTTGATCTCTGAATGAAAAGACGTCTTCCTTAATCCTTCACAAAGGGGCAATTTTGTCCAAAAAGCAGTAAAAAATCTGCTTTTCAGTCGACCGACTGTAAAGCAGTCGATCGACTGGCAGTCGATCGGTCAAATCGCCTGTCGATCGACTGCGATGTCAAAACGGCAAAAGTCCCTGGAATCCAGTCGATCTTGGGGGGCTCCAGTCGATCGACGACAGTCGATCGGCCACGTCGGCAGTCGATCGACTGCGTCGTCCAAAACGCCAAAAGTCCCTGGAATGCAGTCGATTTTGGAGTTCCAGTCGATCGACTAAGAAGGCAGTCGATCGACTGAACTTCCAGTCGGTCGACTGAATTACAGCACCCGACTCGATTTCTCGTTGTTTTTACGTCTGTCGGTTTATCGAGCCTTATCCGTTGCGCTTCCTTACTTGTCCGCCCATTCCCGAGTCGAGTGAAAACGATCCCAAACGAGCGTGGACCCCGCTCGGACGTCCTACGGCCAAGAGAAAAACGAAAGAGTGAAAAACTACGAAAATAAATAAAAAACGTACAAAAACTAAGAAAACCTAAAAGCAAGCAATACACACGCGACGTGATACAAAAACGGTAAGAAAAATATGTATAAAAACATGCAAATCAGAGGGTATTTTAGGGAGTTCGCGTAAAATTATAACTAGAGTTTTTTTGTTCTAAATACTTGTTGTGTAATTGTAACCCTATCTAAAAATATTATTATAGTACAAACTCCTGGCTTGGCAGCGTCCCCAAACGTAGTCAAAATCTCTCTGATGAACTGGGTAAATAATTTCTTATGTCATTTTTATTGCTTCTCTTTTTTATCATATTACTTCTAATCCTAACATCTAAGTCCTTATTCCTTCTAAGGTTTGAAAGTTTCGAATACAGTTCTGTTCGCCGAAGGTCCTAAGTATTGAAGTGCTGCATAATTAGAGGCAATTGCAGTTAACCGTGAGCACCGTAGCATGTCAATATTCATATTTAGAAAATAGTGTCCAATACTCAATTCGATTTAAACATTGCATTGTTATTTGCACATTTCTAAAAAAATCATACACACATTTTTTTCAACACATCTTTCATTATAACATTAGAATGATAGAATTTGCATATAATCGTCACACATATATCTTGCTAGAGGAAAAGGTTACATATAATTCTCATGTTGAAAATAACAAAAAGATAATTGAAAAAATTTACTAGAGAGGACTTATTTAATACGGATGTTGTTGAGGACAAGTATTTCTCCATGGGCCTGTACTTATTTGAAATAAACATTAAATAATTTGTTTTAAAAAAAATTAAATAAAATAAGGCAAACAAGAATTAATTGATTTTAACATAATACAACACGAAAAGCCAAAATTTGAAAATTCATGGATAAATGTTAATGAACTAAGTTTTAAATAATAGGCAATATTTTATGGGGAGAAATGACCCTTAATATGCATTAATTTTGTTGAATGATTGTAAATCTTTTTCGTGATTTATGAATTTAAATTGTTATATCACACCACCATCAAGAGTTCATATCGTGAGATAACGATTTTTGTAAGGATATAAGAATCCTAATACATCTTAGTTATAATCGTTATATGGTGCACTCAGTATCAAAATGACGTCGAAACACAAGGGGGGAGGGAGTGCTAGATCAGTGGTCGATTATGCTCTAGATATCGTAAGTAATTTCAGAATATACTATATTATTATTTTTTTATTTCTAATGTTAATTATTTGAAAATTCTATTTGGATACACAAGCGGGAGAAGTGTGCGCTGGCCAACACGTACTAGGTTTTTGTACGTACGCACAGTAAGGACGACGGTACGTGGATCTGCGAGATCCAATAATAGTTTCTTTTTTTATTTCTAACTTGTCTTTGGTTGTAAAATAGAATTTAGTAACGAGTTGTATTTCAGACAGAGTACGAGCGACATATGGAGGAGGTATGTGCGTCTTCCAGGATGCGAGTACCGAGGTTGACCTTGATCGGGTTTACTTCGACGTCGTCAGGTCAAACAAGGGTCGACACTACGACACCGACTCGTTCGGGAAGGTGGTGGTTGCTGCGAAGGGTTTTTTCACAGGCAGCTCTTCTTCTTCCTCCTCCCAGCATGATAGGACCCACATGGGACATCTCAAGTCGCAGATCCAGGCGCAGAGGGAGGAGTTGAAGGCCACGAGGCGTGTTCAGGAGGCACAGAGGGCGGAGCTCCAGGCCATCCAGCATCAGTACACCGAGTCTGAGCGACTACATGAGGAGCAGCGCCGGCACCAGGAGGCATTTCAGGCGCAGGTGAACGCACAGATGGCCGAGATGTTAGCTCGTTTCTCACAGTATCCCCCGCCATCTTATGACAGTTCGATATGTTTTATATAAACTTTGTTATTAAACACTTTTGTCGAACGCATGTAATAATTGTAAATTTTTAAATATTTTTTATAATAATTGATTTATTTACTTTTCTGTTCTTTAATGATTTTTCTTCAAAGTTTTTGGGGAATTTTAATAAATAAATAGAAATTAAAATTAATATTTAAAAAATATTAAAAAAATAAAAAAATTGAGATGGTACACCCTCGGAAATCCCTCGCAATTATAAAAATTCGAGGGAAAAATCGAGGGCACGTGACCCTCGATTTTTCCGAGGATGGCTATATGCCTTCGGTTTTTCCCCCTCGGTCTGCCCTCGGTTTTTTCGAGGGTTTTACGGGAGAACTAACCGAGGGGATTAACCCTCGATATTCCCCTCGGTAAAGTTTTCCGAGGGAAACTTGCCCTCGGGAATTTTTACCGAGAAGGGAAAAACCGAGGGAAAAAATTCCTCGATTTTTCAAAAACCAAAGGATTTTTCCCTCGAAAAACTGCTGTTTTTTTTGTAGTGCATCATATACTGCCTAACTAGAATTTACAGTGTTCGAACATGAAATTTAGAATTTAAAGATTTCTAAAGAAAATTAAGATTATATTTGGATAAATAGTTTTAAAATTACTTTTTTTTTTTTGAAAATTTATAAATATAATAATTGTATATTGTCATGTGTGTTGTGAATCGAACCTTGGACGGTTAATAATGTAAATCTACTCTCATCTTGTTGGCGCTTTTGAGCTTGGAGCTTCAAAAAAACAAAGTGACTAAATATGAATATTCGTCGCGGTATGGAAGTGACCATTACACAACATTTTATGCAGTTTTATTATTGTATGTGAAAGATTAATAAAAATTGACAATGGATGATTTTTTTTTTAAAGAAAAAAGTTATAACGTGAGTACGATTAATTGGCAAGCAATCAAAGCATTAAAATATTTCCTTTGGTTTTGCTCAAATTTCAAAAACTCATGAATTTTGAATAGTGAACAATAGTTTTTATGTAAGAATATGTTGGTAATGTCAAATTTGCTCATTCAATTTTCCAAACATTTTTAGTTTTGGTGTGGTAAAAGTGATTGGTCATGATAGAAAATAAATTTAGTCTATTTTATTTCCTCTCTCTCATCTTTTTATTATCACAATTTTTTTACCACACAACACAAGAACACTTGTGGGCCCACTCTATTTCAATTTGAATTTTTATTTTTACAAAATAATCTTATATTGGATCACTTAAAACAAACATATAAATTACACTATTCATTAGTGAAACTAAACGAAAAAAAATCCAATTTCGTTCCTGTAAAATACATAAAGCTAGTAAATTTTTATTTTTTTTTTCAATTTTCACATTTTATTTTATAACCAAGACATTATTGAGGGTAATATAAGTTGGTTTTTCTTGCTTTCAGCGATTAGCAAACAACTTAATTAAAAGGACACTTTTTAGTGCCACTGCAGTAACAGAAACGTGGCCCAGGGTACCCTGGGCCCCACTCATTTTTCCCGCCTAAAAAATGAATAAGGCGGTGTTTGTGTGGGGAAAAAAAAAGGTTTATTGTGTCTAAAATAACGAATTTTGAAGCCGAAATAACACTAAAGCTGCTCATGCCCCAAAAGTAACTTTTCTCAAGTTTTCTTCACAAATATTGCCTCATTTAGACTCGCGAAACAATTTGTTTTTAGCTGAACCACCAAACAGGGCCTTTGTAGTCTGCACAATATATATAGAATAATCTGTTGCTCTTGCATTTTCATTTTTAAAAATTACAGTGAAAAATTAACAAGGACGCCATGGTTGGTCCTCCTCTTTCTAATTACGGTGAGTAGATGAAGAACCTTTCATTTTTACTCTGATTTTCACGCTTTTCCAAATGCATGAAAACATATACTCAAAATCATACATAGGCAGGATTATCAACCGTGGTGCTGTGAAATTTCATTTTGAGAACTTGGTTTTCATTTTGTGACAGCTGCTCAGATTTTTATGGCTGCTTTTGACGGAGACCTGGAATGCCTTCAGAGTAAAATATCCTTATTCTCTACTTTCCTTATTTTTATTATTATTATTATTATTATTATTATTATTATTATTATTATTATTATTATTATTATATTTTTATTTATTTATTTTAACTATTTCATTTTTGTTTAACGGCCGTTGATGATCGCAGGGTTAAGAAATGAAGCTGATGATGGCGAGGACTTTCGTCGATTGTGCGAGTTTACTGAACCACTCGAAGGGTTAACATGTTTGCACTTTGCGGCTATGAAGGGAAATGTTCAGATTTGCAGGTTTTTGATCGAGAACGTGAAGCTCGATGTTGATTTCAAATGCCATAGGGGTATTTATTTCTTCTTCTTCGTTTAATGTCAATTTTAAATAATTTTGGTTTTTATCTTTTTTTTTTTTAATTTCTGCTTAGGGGATACTCCTCTGCTATTTGCTGCTAGTGCTGGCCATTTTAATGTGGCAAAATATCTCATAATCCGAGGCGCTGATGTAAAAATGAGCGATTCTAATGGATTCACTTGCTTGCATATGGCCGGTAATTTAGGTTGGTCGTCTTGTGCTGTTTTTTCAATTTTATTTTTATTTTTAGAATTATGCAATTAGTGGTGATTCTGTTTGTAGGAGACAGAGAGATTATGCAATTGTTGTTGTTGAAAGGCGCTGATATAGAGGCACACTCCGTGTGCGGGACCCCTCTGCAATGTGCGGCGGCGTGTGGAACTGAAAATATCGAGTCTATCAGGTTTCTGTTACGCCGTCGTGCTAATGTAAGCAAATGTGTAGGTGTAAATTGTGTATATGTGTGTGTTTGGGAGTAAAACGTAAGGTTTACTGAAACGGTTGTTTTGCAGCCAAATGCAGTTTCTCCACTATCTGTTCCTCCTCTGGTTTTCGCGATTAAGGACGGGTCGTCTGAATTCTTGGAGCTGCTGTTAGAGGTATGTGTAATTCATCTTAATTATTTTTTTGTTTTTGAAAATTGATTGTTTGTTCTAATAATCCGAGTTCATGGATGTTTACTCTAAACGCAATCAAAATCTATATTAGTTATTCATGAACACGAATCACGGGTTATACTTGGTTGAGGAATATTTATCGAATGAAGTTTCACTTTCATCCCTCCTGCTCTTTATTGCTGGTATTTTCCAGTATGGAAATTATTATTTTTTTTTAATTTTTTTTTTGAGTAAAGTTAGTTATTATTATGTCTTGTTCAATTAATTTTGTTATGCATATACCACATTGGGTACTGGGATTAAAATGCATGCTATAAATTCCTATTATTAGAGCTTATAGATTTTATCTTAAAAAATGTTCAGGTGTTTGGGTGAAATAAGACGATAAAGCTTTTAGAAGATGTTAATAACACTAATGGCAATTTTGTAAATTAAATGGTCAAAATCAAAGGAGTTGTTAAAATGAAATCTAATTGAAAGACATTTTGGCCTCCATTCCTTTTTTTTAAAATTAATTTCTCCCCATGGTCTTGTTTTCTGCTCTGCATGAACAGCACCATGTTATGTTCATCTGGCGCATTTATTGTTATAATGAGTTGGTTTCTGTTTTCCAATCCTTTTGCTTTTTTACATGTTTGATCCCTGTATAGCGGTTAAGACTACAACCTTAGAAGTGCTTATTCGTGGTCAGTGATAAACCTATTTTAGGACATATGTGTCTTTTTGCAATCAGGCTGGAGCCAATCCAAACAAGACTTGGCATGGTTTAAGCCCTCTCGCAGTTGCTGCAGCCAAAGAAGATAACACTGAGTTGCTTAAGTCTTTGCTTGCAGCTGGGGCAGAACCAAACAATCTCACCATAGTTAGTTTCTGAATATTTGAGCTTAAATTTTATTTTATTTTTTGTTAAATCATGATGTTAGTTATCTCATGATAACGACAATTTTCAGGCAAAAATGAAACCCATAGAGTATGCTGCCGAGGTGGGTAACCTTGAAGGGATCAGCGTTTTGTTTCCAGTGACTCAGAGAATTTCGAGTTATCACGATTGGAGCATTAATGGAATCAAAGATTATTTTCACTCTTCAGAAGCCAAGATACAGGTAATCGTGGTTCATGGAATGATATTCTTTTTATCTCATCATTAGTTTGGTTCTAGTTTTCAATTGCATAGATCGAACACACTTTTCTGAATTTGGTGTCCTTAAAATTATTAGTAGTAATTGATCTTCATGTCCTTAATATCTGATTTTGCCTAATGACTTTTTATTCGTTGTTCTCATTCTAAATATTTATTTATTTGAGCATATGAAGTTGGGAAAGTGTGGGCATTCTGTTTTTTTTTAATCAAACTGCCACATTACTGCAGAGAGAGCAGTGTCAAGATGACTACTTTGAGTTTCTTGACGAGAAAGGTAAAAATGCAGTGAAGCAAGAGGATTACTCATTTGCTGCAGAGTGTTTCACTGAGGTAGTTTAATGCCTGTCCTTAGTTTTTTTTGTGAGAATGTTTTTTCATAATTACTTGAACTTTGAAGGATTTGCAAACTCAAAAGAAAAGGAAAAAGAAAAAAAAAAAGTGATTCTCAGCTTCTCGTTCACTTCTTTGTGAATTTACAGATATCATTTGTGCCTGACATTTTGGTTGCAGGCATTATATTTTCAACCGAATAATGAAAGATTGCTATTGAATCGTACGGCTTGTTGGGCAAATTTGGATAAACCTAATTTCTGTCTACGTGATGCTTATGCTTGTATGAAGCTGAAACCTTTGTGTCCCAAGGCTCACTTGAGAGTAGGTTTAGCATGGATGCTCCTTAAAGTATGCAATATTTCTCAGCTCATATTATTTAAAACTAAAACCGAGTTTAAGATTTTGTTGTTGTTGTTGTTGTTGTTGTTGTTGTTGTTGTTGTTGTTATTATTATTATTATTATTATTATTATTGTTATTATTATTATTATTATTATTATTATTATTATTATTATTATTATTATTATTATTATTATATATTTATGTTGATGGGTGCTGTTTTATTTGTGAAGAGTTATGCCAAAGCGTTAGCATCATTTGAATTTGCTTCTCGTTTGGATCCTGGAGGTACAGACATTAAGAACGCTTTAAGGTGAGCATCATTGTTAAATCCAGAAAAAAAAAATGCTACTTTTTGTTTCTTGAGATTTTTGAGGCACAATAATTAATATGTTTTCGTTTTTTTTAGTCTCTCTTGCTTTGGAGCCTATGGTACTTCGTGACGCTGAACAGGACCTTCTGAAGACGGTGACTCTTTAAGCATCGGATTTCCTGTTTTTTTTCAGAGGCAA
Source organism: Phtheirospermum japonicum (assembly GCA_014905375.1). Lineage (NCBI taxonomy): Eukaryota > Viridiplantae > Streptophyta > Magnoliopsida > Lamiales > Orobanchaceae > Phtheirospermum > Phtheirospermum japonicum. The sequence continues at coordinate 189,583 of BMAC01000969.1, read as the reverse complement.
TATATATAAACTAACTGGTGACAAGTGAATTTGTATAGACATGTTAGTATATCACTTAAATTTTTGGGAATTGTTGCAGCTCTTTAGGTGGTGTTGATGATATAAACTAAAAATACATTTGTCTGATTTTTGTTGCTGTAGTGTCATTAAGTAATTCAGACAGCCCCCGTTTCTTCCTTTAGTGTATATGGTACAAAATAAGGTTAATTACAAAAGCTACCCATTAGGTTTATCTGAATTACAAAAAGACCCATATATCCTTTAAACTTACAAGTGCCTTTGACATTTGTATTTGTGTTACAAACGCGCATCCTCATGGGGGATAATTGTAATTGTAACTTAAAAAAGATAAAAGTGGTTTTTTTTGTAATAGGCTAAACCTTGGTTAGTTTTTGTAATTATCCCTACAAACAATGTTCTTTTTTCTCCCGAAAATACAAAGTATGTTCTTCAAACGTGCAATTACGTGAAGAGAGGCCTGGAATTGTCCTCTTACAATGTTTGGTATCTGTGATAATGATAAGTTATTTTGAGTTAAAAAACAGAGAGAAAAAATTATTACCTCTCAAATTCCACCCAACTTGACACTTTGCTTGCTAATTCATTTTTTTGTTTCCCTCGTACACTTTTGTCTCTTGATATGTGTATTTTTTACACTTTACCTTTGAACCATTTTGTGTTCAGGTCATACACTATAATATATTTATTCATGCAGGATATTTGATTTTTCTATGCGCATTTGATGATAGGATTTTCGTTCAGAAAATTAATGTCTTCAAATATCAAAGAAGGGGAATAAAAACAAAAAATAAAACATTGGAGAACTTGGTCTCTGTTTGTCCCCACTATCTGTGCTAAATGAATGGAGACCCTAAAACCTTGTTTCTAAGCCACTTGCATTAAATTGTGCATTCCTAAACTGACGATCATGTAATGAATGTCAATCAGTGTCAAGTGACAACAAGAATGCATGAATTATTACCTAAGCTTTGTTTCCCTTTATATAAAACAGTTGAAAGATTATTATCAATCATGGTATATATGTGTCGAATAGGGGTGCAACGCGAACAATTCTTGGCTACTTAATGGGAGTTTACAGAAAATTATTGGCCCTCCGGGACCAACTAAGCGCTAGGACCCAAGAATCTTTAACAGTTAATTCAAAAAAGCATATCTTTAACAGTTAACCCAAAAAAGCATTTAGTTACGATCATTAGAATAGCCCATGTGATAATTGCTTAAGAAAATGAAAGGGCAATTCATAAAAAATACCCAATTTTAAAAAGCAAAACTCTTTTATACCATAAATGAACAAAAAATGTTTTATACCTATTGTTGAGGAAAAAAAAGGTTAAAACACCCTTACTTATAAAATAAGAGGGAAAAATACTTTAAAAACCCCAAAAATTTGAAAATACTATTAGAACTCCAAAAACTTTTATAAATTCACACTTTACCCTAAATTTATATGGAATAATTGCTCTGGACACCCTAAAGATTCAAAAATGCTACTAGGACCCCAGAAACTTTTACATATTTACGCTTTACCCCAAAATATATTTTAAAAATAAAATAATATGGCCAAGTTTATCGGCTGGAAACCTGACATGACCTATCGTAATATGATAATGCCTCTGAAAAGAGTTTAGGGTCTAAGTAGGTGTAAAAATGCCACGAATGAAGTCATCTTTTAAAACTAATTATTAATTTTAAATTTACAAAATTTTCCAAAAGTTGTGTAATCTCACAAAATGGTATCAGAGCTTATAAAAAACCCTGAACCTCTACTGCGTGACGTATGATCCCGAAGCGCAGCTCTCCGTAAGGGATGACCCATCACCTAAATCCAAAATGTGGTGCTCTGGGTTAGCAAACTTATAGGTACCTTTTGATGGGAAACCCCTTAGCCAAGTGTGGGAGTGGGGCGGTCAAAATGGTATCAGAGTTTAGATTTATTAAGAACTTAAGAAAATTTATTATTGTGTAATTCACTTTTGGTGAGGAGATTTATCTCTAAAAATGAATACGAACGAGTGTTCGAAATGTATTCATTTCAGACAATATTTCCAAATATTGGAAATATACGAGATAGACCATAAAGAGAAAGTAGCATATTGGGATAACCAATATGTTGCACGAAGACTCACAGGAGCCGACAGGGAATCATTGTTACAATGCGAGAGACAAAAGACGTATCATTTGAGTTACCTTTGGGTAAACCAGATATTGAAGACGGATCTCATATACCATAGGGATACAACTCACGAATCCCATTAATAGATCCAATTGCAGCGAGGTATCTGATTCCTCTAAAAATCTTAGAGAGATCCAGTGAATGATACAAGACGTCGACCACCAGATCCAGGTGAAGATGAAGGAGGTGATTGAACATAAAAAAGAAACGCGAGAAATTCTAATTGATGTTCAAAAATGAGTCCAATCCTTGGAGGCCAAGCCAAGCACATCCGGAGGAAGACAACGTATAACTTTCAGAACAGAACCCCTTCTACATCAAAAGGGGAAACCGACTGAGGTTACACGACAACCGACGGAAGAAGAGAGGATGATGGTAATAATAAAGGGAGTTCCATTACAACCCAAAAAGTAATGAAAAAAATCAACATGGAGGATCTACATGACCTTATCGAATCCTTCACGGGATTAGATATTGTAGATCTAAAAATGAACTCAGGAGATTCTTCGGCCTTAGTACCAAAAAGTACTCCTGCACCAACATCGACGAGTTTTCATCAAGGCGAAAGTTCTGCTTCACATGAACCAGCACCCGATGCACCAATGCCACATGTTGGGGATTTCATCGTAAAAGGAGATCCTACAGATATAGTAGGCACCAGGCAATATTCCCTAAGGCCCAATATTCTCAACACGCCATACGGGAAGTCTCAACTGGATCCCATACATCCATATAGGCTAATGTTGAATTTGGATGTCCCAGACTTCAAGAACCGCGAAATACTGATAGATGATTGGGCATCTGCAATGCGAATTGCAGCCAGAACTCTCGGTTTATTTACTTCTTGAAATGAGCCTTGAAGGATCTGTAAAGATCGCATGGGACTTAACAAGACCGGATATAAAACTAGAAGTTATATCTGGTGAATCACTAAAAGAAATCGTCGATAATATGGCCAAACTATTCAAAATCCATTTTATCGGCACAGGATATTTCGAGGGAATGGAGGAAAAACAAAAAAAATATCGACAAGCCCTCTATTGCCTTGAGTTACGAGATATTTGTCATGTGGACGAATATATCCAACTATTCACCTAATACCGATGGAAATCCAAGGTGAATGATGGAGATGCGGCTCAACTTTTCTTTGCGAAAATACCAAGTTCGTGGAGAGAAATGCTGATCCAAGAGTACAAGCCAGCAACTGACATGGATACGGTTGCTAGAAGGATGTCTTTTCTAAAAACCAAGTTAGCAGAGTGGTGCCACCAGGAATCACTTCACAAAAATTACAAGAGACTAAGAGAAATTAATAAATCGGTTCCTCTATGTTGTGCCGAGAATGACATTCCAACGGTAGTAGGAGGTCAACCACAGAGACAAGCGGAAGAAAGAAAAAAGACATTCTTACGCTCGAAGTAACAAGAAGAGGTTTCCATGGAAACCAAGAAGGTTCTGGTCAAAACATAAGGCCAGAAACTATAAATCAGGACAAAGAACGGGGCCAAGCCGAAGTCGAGGCTCGTTCTCAAGACAAGGAAACACCAGTAGGACGCCAACAAAAAGAACTTTCAGACGAGCTCATACCAGAGCTAATGAAAGTTTTAAGGATTGCAACTGTTGGACGTGCGGAGTCAAGGGGCATATTTCAACTGATTGCCCTGAGAACCAAAGAAGAGGCGTTAGACAGTTCGAGACAACTCAAGAGTTCGAAGAAGCTGTTTATTACCAAAATCTGGTACAGGTGTATCGATTTGAAGATATACCCTCAGATGAAAGCATCTATGAAGAAGAGATACACTCTGAGGATGGAAGTGAATCATATTCAGAATCAGAGTGAAGAAGAGTTTCTTCAACAAGTGGATAGGGAGGATATGTCAGGATTCCTCTCACATACAATGGTTTCTCATAAGACGCTTATGAGAATAATGAAAGAAGATCCAAAGCTCCAAATGTATGAAGGATTTACAATAGGAGAAATGGAAAAGGCAATGGATAAGTTGGGTTTAAGAAATCGAAAACACAAAATTATCCATATAGTCTCCACAGGAGATCGTGATACCAACTGAATACACGGGAAACCAGATCGAGATGCAACTAGTCCCCTACCAAGAGATCCAGAAGATTAAACGCACACTCAAGAGAGAAATGGCAAATACACTTTCGTGGATCCACATTGGAGCTATTCGAGTGATTATAAAATTAACTTTTAAAGAAGGGGTTGATTCGCCATTAAATCTAGCTCTATTCGATAAAAGAATCTCAAATCTCAAAGACTCTTGTCTGGGAGAAATAACTGGAAACTTATACGCGGGAAAACTGGCATTCAATGTCTACCCGAGGATCGCGTATAATTTGGCTGATCGAGATTTCAGTAGAGTTCTCACCCTTCATCAAGATTTCAAAAGACCAGAACTAATGACGGAGGGAAACAGACCCTACTCAATCACTTACAAGATTTCTTATGCACTCTCGAATACTCATCATTCGTAAGTATTCCTAAGAAAAGAGGTCATAGAAATACCAAGGATCTTCGAAGACGTAGCAAAGTCAGTCCTACCAGAGATCATGCAATCTCCAACAATAAGAGAGATTGATATGAGAATTCAGGATCGATCGGTTCTTAATAAAAGTAAGAGCCTCATGATCGAACCGAGGAGAATGTTTTTCCAACAAGACATAATGATCGGTGGACCTCAATGGGAAGGTCCAAGAACCAGCCAAAACACTCGAGCTCCTGAAGTATTCAAAACTAATGGAGAGTTGAAGTGCCCAGAAGGATGGAGAGGTGTAGAAGTAATATTCGACATCACTCAAAAGGATAACATCTTCCATTGTGATGCATTGTATCATTTGCAACAACCTTCCCTCGGAAGATATCAACGAATCCTTAAGATTGGAGAAATTGAAACAATCATTGAAGGAAGTGCAGGAAGAATCCCAGAGCAACTGGCTCTAGGGATAGAGTTTCTCGAGAATCATAAACCTTGGGAAAGATTAAGAGATGGAATGGAGTTTACGGTGGGTGACAAAAGATACAGAATAAAATGAGCACCAGCCCATTCTCCATATACATTCCCGTGGGAATGATATATTCAAAACATCGTGCGGAATATTTTGCAGCCTACATTGATTCGGGCGCAGGAATCTGCACGGCTAAACCAGAAGTCTTCCCCAAATAAATGGAAGAAGAATTATCTCTAGTAGTGGGAAGAGATTTCTCTAAAAGGATCCTAGTCCTTAAAAGAGGGATCAAGCAAGCGGAAATGATGATGGGAGGAGCAAACGGTACTCCATGGTATAAAATTAAAACTCCACCCATCTATTTCCACGATACGGGAGCAGATATTCTATTAGGAAACAATTTCCTACAGACGTTCAAAAGATTTACACAAGAAAATGAGACTAGAAGACTTATTTTCACAACCCTTTGTGATCATAAGATTATAGTCCAGCGATTAAGAGAGGCATTCCATAGGAAAATGCCAATCAATTTTCGCAGCAAGCGTGGTGATGAAGGAAAACTTCGACATCCAAAAATAAAGGATCGAAGAAGATATGGAGAAGCAATCATCCTACTACAAAATAAGAGCCTAGGAGGCAGAAATAAAGAGAGGATTAAATTGCAAATGATTCAACTCCTCAAAGCCAGTCTGGACACACAACCAGACACCACCGTGGAAGAACAAATTACACTGGAGGACATCAAAAGAAGAATTCAAAGGAATTTCAATGAAGATCCTCTAACATGGTGGGACAGGAATGAACTCAAAGCATCTTTTAAGGTGAAAACCGGAAAAGAAAATGAGTTTGTTAGATAGAAGCCTATCCTGATGAATCAAGAAGATCAAAAGGATATGAAACAAATACTTAAGGAACACATGGACCTTAAGTTGATCGAAGCAGGAGTTTCTCCATACAGCAGTCCAGGGTTCTTACTTCGCAACCATGGAGAAATAAAAAGAGGAAAACTAAGATTGGTGATTAATTACAAAGGAATTAATAACATCTTGGAATTCGACGGATACTATATCCCAACCAGAGAACATTTAGTAAATTGCATTGATAATGCTAAAGTGTTCTCCAAGTTTGATTGCAAATCTGGATTCTACCAGATTAAGATGGAAGAAGGAAGTAAGAAGTTTACGGCCTTCTCCACACTGCAAGGACATTACATTTGGAACGTTATGCCAATGGGTCTAGCAAATGCACCCCAGATATACCAAAGGAAGATGGATAATCTCTTTAAAGACTATTTCAGATTCATGTTTTTATACATTGATGATATACTCATCGCATCAAAGAATATGAAGGATCATCTAAAACATTTGGAAATCTTCTCAGATGTTTGCCACAAGGAAGGATTAGTGCTTTCAGAAAAAAAGGCAGTAATTGCTACAAGAAGTATCGAGTTCCTTGGGATAGAGATCGACGAGTCCGGAATCATTCTACAGAATCATATTGTAGAAAATATACAAGGATTTCCACATACACTCAAGGATAAGAAACAACTTCAAAGTTTCCTAGGAGTTGTTAATTTCGCCGGGATGTTCATAAATAACTTGGCGCAGTACAAAAAGGTGTTTAGTTCCCTACTAAAAAAGGATGCCGACTTCAAATGGGAAAAGGAACACCAGGAGGGAATTAAACAGCTTAAAGGAGTTTGCAAACAACTTCCTAAGCTAGCAATCCCGAATGTCGAAGATGAACTGGTTCTATATACGGATGCCAGTGATTATTAGTGGGCAGCAGTTCTTACAAAACTTACGCCTAAAGGAGAAATGCCGTGTCGATATTGCAGCGGGCTATTTTCTAATAGCGAAGCGAATCGATGGCATATAAACGACAAGGAGTTTTTCGTAGTTAGAAAGACGTTTAAAAAATGGCCGCTATTTCCACTCTCAAAGAAATTCACCCTGAAAATCGATAACTCGAGCGTAAAAGCCTTTTTGAAAAATAAAATTGAATCTAAACCCAAAAAGGCTAGACTACTAAGATGGCAAGCTGAATGTCAATATTATGATTTTGATATTGTCGTTATAAAATCTCATGAAAATCTTCTTGCAGATTTTCTAACTTGAGATGGAGAGATACGTTGCTGATGATACCCTCAAAAGGCTAAGGCATCTCAGGGAAAACCTCGAGATCCTTGAACGAGAATTTGGGACGCTATGTCTCAATGCAGAGGTCGCAGGACGACTTCAACAGGCTGATCGGGAATCCGTTTCTGATCAAATACGAGCATGCCAGCTGGCACAGTGTCAACTGTTTTCAGCTTTGCGAAAGCCTCTCCTCCAGGCTGCATCTCCAACGGTGCAAAAAGGGGTACTTCGAGAAAGGGTCTCTAACCCGGAGGTTATGGATTCAAATACCATAATCACGAGTATTATAGATGATGCATTCCCCGAGGATGTACAAGCTACAATGAATGTTGAAGCCCCGGTGTCACAGCCGGAGGCCTCAAGTCAACCCTCCACCTCTGGGGGAGAGTTGAACCTTAGGCCGCAGACAGGCAACTCTAAGGTTCAAACTGACGAGATAAAAACTTCTCCTATGCAGGTTTACCAAAGACAATGGGAGATGTTAGGCACAAGAAGAGGTATCAACCCTGACAAAACTATAGTTGATATCTCTGGAAAATATCCGCGAGTTTGGATGAAGATAGGAAATCATCCAAATGAAGTACAAGAGTGGTATAATTTTGGGGCCCTAACTTCAGTTTATACCATTGCGCCAGGCTTTCCCGAGATCTCCTAGTTACCGAAATGGATCGGGGAAGCAGTTCACGAGACTTGGGCCAATATCCACATTTGGACAGAGGAGACGTTTTGGAGTTGTATTTTATAAGTGCAGTGCCGGAGCCAGTGAAGAAGGGCTTCAATGAAGCTTTTCATTTTATCAAGCTAAGAAGGCCGGATGAGAACGCTTTGAGATATATCAAGGCTGCCTCACCGGAGGACGCGCCAGTAATAGTAGGGGCAATTTCAGAAGATGATGCCTCTACGAGACGAGCATGGGGATTATGGGTTTGTCTAATAGAAATGGACAAAGTCAAATACCCATTCAAGTTCTTCCAGAATTCAGCAAATGGATCATTCCTCCTGAATTCTATGACCGGAGCTACAACGAGCTTTGCCGAGACTCTTTTCGAAACAAAGAGGAGAGTTCTCTGGGAAAATAAGATACCGGTAAGCAAAGTCACATACCGGAGAATTTTGCAACATGGCACATGTCGGCCGATGGATTGACCGAATCTGTCAGGCATGCCCGGAGCAAAAAGAGCCCGAGTTCGGAAAAGGCTTTCGGCCCAAACCGGATCGACAAGAAAGTACGGCTGGAAAGGACAGGAGACCAGCTGGCTTCAAAAAAACACGGGGACCACACACCATGTGAAAAGATTCCCACCAATACAAGTTGGCTGAGTCATGAGGGACCAGCAGTAAAGGAGGACGGTGGACAAAACCCACTAACCCTTAATAATAGAAGAAAGATGTGAATAAAAGACACATCTTTTATCAACAGGCTTTGGAGTCCGGATTTGAAATTGGAAATTTGATCTATAAATAGAGAGCATTTGGGGAAGTAGAGGACATCAAAAGTTCTCTTCTATTTTCTCATAGTCAAATAAAAATTAAGAGAGAGAAAAATAATAAATATTGTGATTGTTTGTAATAAGTTTATGTATTCACGAGTGCAAGCCTTCTCCATGAGAGTCTAAAATAGTTATCTCATTCCAAAAGGAGGTTACTGATGTAATAATATTTTCTTTTAGTTCTTAATAAAATAACGGCTTTTGCTTCCACTCATGTTCAGTATTTTAATTTATCTCTATAATCGAAAATATCTCGTACGCCTGGAGTAGGAAACGAACCAAGGCTGTGCTGACCGATTTCTGAAGGAGCTGAATAACTTGTAACTCAACTTCCTCTGAAGGAAGTTAGGCGGAGAGGAACCGTCTTTAAAACGAGCTAGGGGCGGTGAATTTTCAACTGGTGGCGTCGCAACCCATCTCACCCGAGATCGACTCGGTCAAAAAGAGGTATGAAGATTATTGAGACATTTTAATTTACGGAAGTATGATGGATCTAATATGGTCGTAATGGACTATTTCCATTTTTAAGGATAACACAAATTCAAAAAAAAAAAAAAAAAAAAAAAATAAAAAAAAATAAAAATAAAAATTGAGTAATAAATCTTTCTAGAACAGCCAGTCTGACTTTACAAAACAAATAAAAAATAACCGTTTTAGAAAGTTTGGGGCGAGCAGTTCAGAAAGTTTGGGGCGAGTAGTTCTGTTTGGAGCGAGTAGTTCAATTTAAATTTTAGGACGAGCAATTCAATAAAGTTTGGGACGATTAGTTCTGTTTGGGTCGAGTAGTTCAAAATCTGGGTCAGGATATTTTGGTCTTTTCATATTATAAAATGGGTATAAAAGAAATTTTGTTTATAAGTGGGTATAAAAGAGTTTAACATCGGGTGAAAGGATAAAAAAGAATCGGCCTCAAAATGAAAAACAGTAATGTAGGATCCACTCTCTTCCTGTTATATTATGTCATGACGCCTACTTAAAGGACACCTTCTCATAAATCCAATAATGAAAGAAAAATAAGGAAAACTAAATAGAAATAGAAATAGAAGCCTTTCCAAAAAATCATGATGATATTGTCATGCTTTAATGCACTGCCTATGATGCATGAAGACATGCCACTTCAACAATTTTGTTTTCCCTTGTGATTTATTCACTTTCTCCTTTGATTTTAGAAAATAGTTTCTTATTTTCACCACAAGGAAAAAAAAGACAAAAAAGATCAATAGTTTTCAAAATTCATGGAGGCAGCTGCTGTTTTCGATGATGGCAACATAAGTCTTCGTGTATTGTCGTTTGCTTGTTATTTAGATGAAGCTAAAGAAAACTCAGTCCAGAAAGTCTCAGCTGAAGAGACTATGAACCACACTAAGGAAGAAAATTTTGTGTTTAGTGTCCCAAAGCCTATAAAAGATCCAATTGCTAAATTTAGCTTTTCCCAAGAAGCTCCACAAAAAGATGAAATCAGCGTAATCGGAGCTGATAAGTACTTCAACACGAAGTTGAAGTATCAACATCACCACAACAAAGGCAGGCCCGTAAATGTAGACCAGGCAGGATCAAATACCGGGCCAAGAAATGGATCATCACAAAGTAAACCGAGAAAGGGCATTATTGGAAATATACTTTTTTCAAGATTTGGCTGGAAAGGACCTTGCTTCAATAAATAGGATGTTCACGTGAATGAAATTGTTCATCGTGTCTCAAAGCCTAATCGAACGGGATCAGAAAGAATCGATCATCGTGCATTAAACGAAAATTCGATCCTAGAAGAACCAAGAGATTCGATCAATGTGCTCGGGCCTGGAAACACATCAAAAGAAGATGTAGCTGCAAATTTGGAAAGAAAACTTGTCATGCTAACTTGGGATGCCATTCCAAAATTAGACGAAAATCGGCCAACTACAACTTACGACGATAGGGCTATTGAAGCCGATTCTGATTTATTCGAAATTGAGAGTATATCGCGATCCATTTATCCATTTAGCAGCGGCAACAGCAACAACAACAACAACAACAACAACAGAAGATGTGTGCTGTAAATAGTTAGGGGGAAAAAAGATTATTGTATGATTTTATTTTAGATGATACTATGTATAAAGTACTATGGATCTATATATTATGTCCTGGCAAAGGCATTATGCAAAAAGGTTTAAGTCATGATATATGTATTTGCTTAACATGCATTTTAAGGTTCTAAAAGTAATAAATTAAGGTGACAACCGCTTGTTTTGGAAATGGGAATGTTTGTGTAGGTGGGATATTATGTCAAACTATTTACATAATAACAAGTTATGAGTTTAACTGGACCACTTGGAGTCATTGGGAAGGAATGGCATATATATATATATATATATATATATATATATAACCCCTATATATTAATGCAAAATCCTCCTAACCAAATAAAAAATTATGGTGCTTCGTTTGCTTATGTGTCATCCGAGCTTAATATTTACCTAATTTAATACTTTTCTTTTTATTTATTCTTACCTAATTTAATTCTTTTATTATATTTTTCCTTATTCAATACTTTCTTTTGATTCTCCTAATATAAAAATAGAAATAAGTCATATAATTTGTAGGTAATATCTAAATTAGTTATTTTAATTAAAATAAAAACTACATATGAAATAATTTTAATTAAAATAACTTTATTATGAAAATAATTAAATATTTTTTATTGATAATATAATTTAATATAATTTTATATTTGGAGTTTCGAATATTATATATATGTAAAATATGAGTTATTTACAATAACTTAAGTATGTAAATAAATATTAGTAATGTATTCAATCTAAACATGAAAATATTAAGTTATAAGCTAATAATTAATAAATTTTGATTAGATACAAGTACAATGCGACATCTTTTGAATATCTCAAAGTATGTAACTAATAATTATTAATGAATTTATTCTAAATATTAATATATGAAATGATTTAATAACAATAATTAATAAGATAGATATTAGACACGGGTTTAGAATGTGACGCCTTTTGAGTATGTAACTAAGATTATTAATGAATTTAATTTAAACATCAAATACAAAATTATTTAATATTTATAATAATTAATAAATAGATTAGACATACATAAGGCACAAGTAGGGAATACATTATTTTAGTATTTTATTTTAGATTTAAAATTAAATAATTATCATAAATCTTTTTTATTTATCTTTTGATAAGTCCCGTATAATATACGGGTGTTAAACACGTATATTTATGCAAATCCTCCTAATGTATGTGTCTGCTTTGTATGCTTCACTTGGATAATAAAAAAATTTGGAGTTTCGGTTGCCTATGTGTCATCCGAGCCTAATTTATACTTAATTTAATATTTTTCTTTTACTGTATCTTGCCTAATTTAATATTTTACTTTATTATATTTACTCTAACTCAATAGTATTTTTCTTATATTTTGTCTAATTCAATAATTTTCTTTTATACTCCTAAAATAATAACATAAATAAGTCATATATTATTAGTAGAAAAAAATCTAAATTAATTGTTTTAATTAAAAGACAAGTTACATATGAAATAATTTTAATTACAAAAAAAATATTTATGAAAATAATTAATAAATTTTATTTATAATTAAAGTTGAATGATTTAATTTTGAAAATTTAAATATTCTATATATGTAAATTATGATATATTTTGCAATAATTGGAGCATGTAACTAAATGTTAGTAATGAACTCAATTTAGTTATAAAAAAAATAAAATTATATAATAATTAATTAATATTTATTAGACAATGACACAATACCGAGAAGACTTGAGAGTATGACACCTTTTGAATTTTTCAAAGTATGTAACTGTAATTACTAACAAAATTAATCTAAGCATAAATACATAATAATTTAATAATAATTAATTAATATAGATTAGAGACGGGTTGAAAATATGACATCTTTTGAATTTTTATAAGTATGTAAGTATAATTATTAACGAATTTAATCTAAACATTAAAATATAATATTAATCAATAATTATAATTATTATTATACTGAACAGGGCACGGGTTGATAACACATCCTTTCAGTTTTTTATTTTAAATTTAAAACTTTATAATTTTCACAATTATTTTTCATATTTAATTTTTTTATAAATTTCGTGTATTACACGGGTGTTAAACTAGTATATATATATATATATATAAATATATAAAGATTGCTGGAGACTCTACATCGGCCAGTGATAAGCCCAAAAATAGTTTATACGTAGTGAGGAGCAACTATCAGCTTATTTTTGTGGATTTAGTCGAGGCTCACTCCAAGTTGTAAGAGTGATGCTAATGTGAATCTAATTAATGTAATTATACTACATAATATGTCTTTTCTTTTTTCATTTTTTTTTTAAGGAAGGAAAACGAAGACGAAGAAGAAGAACCTAGGCATGCGTGATGGCTTGCAATGTTTAGAGAAGAGCCCAATACAATTCATCATGGGCGCTTTATTGGGCCGTGTAGTATTTGGTTTTAGCCCAAAACTACGTGTAGAAATTTCGATAGCTCATTGATTTTTAAAAATAATTAAAAAAAAAAAAAAAAAACACTCACTCGAACGATTATTTTACAAGAATTATATTATTGAATCGAAGAAAACGTGAAAGGTCTTGGTGGGTAATAATCACCCCTGTATATTTGATGAGTTCAAAAAGTTGAACTACCAAATAAAGGGGGTACCAACCTCAAAAATAGAAATCAGTGACCTAGGAAACCTCCAAACGTGACACAGCGACCTCCAAAGAATCCGCAATCCTCACAGCGACCTCGACTTCCTGCAAAACAGCGCCTAGAACGGGCCGGATTTCGAGCCCGTTAAGGCCCTCCGACGCTTAAGTTAATAAGCGAAAAACACACTTCTTCTCTCTCAATAATTTTAGTGCACTCAAAAGCAATAAAATGCGTAAACTAGCATTAACCCCAAAAGAGAAGACAAGGGCTCCTTTTATAGGGATGGGAGAAGAATCCCAATATCTAGGGTTACCTTTCATAATAAGAATTTCATTTATGCCAGGATTCTCACAATCATCTTTTAATTTGGACTCCTCATCTATGGCAAGTTCCCATAAACAACAAACTTCTCCATATATATCCCAATTAAGCCGGGACATACAGCCCACCAGGCCCATAATGATCCACACATATTAGATCCATAAATCGGGCTCAAATATCCAGCCCAAATTACAAGAGGTCGCGACCTTGTATGAAAAGTCATCCCCATACTACAGGTCGCTACTTTTCATAAAACAATCCACTCGAACAACCACAGCTCGCCCACCTCCTAAAGGTACACCCTCCCTAGGAAATGAGGTCGCTTTCCACAAATAGTCACGTTCACCATATAGTCTCACGCATGGTCATTTTGGTCCGTATCAGCTAGTCCCCCATATTCTAGTTGATTGAGGTATGAAATCAGGTAGAACATGTAAAACACAAAATCCCGAAAGTACTAAACAAGTACACGAACGAAAAAGCAATGTACCATACCAAAGCTCACATCAAAACCGCCCAGTTTCAACAAACCGAGCTACGACAGGTCGCAACGTGTCCACGCGACTTGAAGGATATCGAGCTCTTTCCCCAAAGTAATCACGAGTCCCCAAGTACAACACTTAAACAGCACACGAGATGCATTATTACGAGCTCAACCCCTTTGTTTTTTATAAAACGACTTGAAGACTACTGTACCAGCCGACCTCAAAAATGTAAGCCCATAATCATGACAAAACCACAAAGTCAAAACACGCCTTCTTGCTTTCTGTCTCGTCCCACTGACGCTTCATTAAATGCGGCCCGCCACGCGGCGCAATCTCAAAATCTCGGCATATAATAAGTTCAGTGGACCTAAGAATTAAAGGCCCAAAACATTCCTTTTGCAAACCCTAATTGGTCCCGCTCCTATCCGTTACATCAACTTTCCGTCTCCCTATACAAAAATGTTCCGCCTCCCCAAATCTCCACTTTACACCATCCCAATTAAAATTTTCGCCATTATCGCTCTGCAAAAAAGCTCGCCAAATCACAATCACCCCAAAGATCCACCACTAAATCGCAGCCTACCAACAATGGACGAGCTCGGCGATATGTGTAAGTCCCCAGATTTCCTTTCAGATTTAATTATTTAAATTTCAACTGTATTCGCTGAGTTGTACTTGTTTACTGTGTTATTTCTTCCTGAATACATTTGTCATGGAACAATCATCAGCCACATCCCACAACAATCCTTTAACCCAATCACTCTCTCCCGATTCTGATCTCGCCGAAAACCCTTTCATTATCGAACCGAGGCCGAAGCCCTTA
>BMAC01000969.1:139434-174049 GCA_014905375.1 Phtheirospermum japonicum | reverse complement strand
GCCCGCGCTGACCCTGGCTTCTTTCATTATTGTTTTCAAGTAAAATACCAGCAAAACTCCTTCTACCTCTCCTACCGTTTAGGGCGACCTAAATTCCTTACTAGTCCCCMAAATAAAGTCCCTGAATGGAAGAGAAACTTTTTCTTCATTCATAATACCGAAGCTTGGCCTTTTATAACCGAGCTGAAAGATCACACTCCTCCACAAATCAAGCCAACAAGCTCCAAAGCAAACCCTCTGTTGTATGAAAAATATTTTAACCAGCTTGTGGAGTGGAGCCGACACCCCTTCGACCTGGCTCTTATCACCGATCGCTCCGCCATGTTCCGCTACGCGGGCATCGATTCTCGCCCGGTGAAGCCGGACCTTGCCATTTCTAGGAGTGAATTCGGTAGGTATTGTAGGCYTTGCAATTYTATCCATCTACATATGCCAAAATAAAAATATAACACGATCTCTCTATTTGCAGTTTCTTTCATCAACTCCTGTGCGGCTGCTCTCCCTGAGGAAAAGAAGAAGCAAGCTACTTCTTCCACAGCTCGCGCCGCCCCCATCTCCAGCAGCATTGAAAAGGCCCCTCGACCGACGCCCGAACCGGTCGAAATCGAAGATGAAGAGGAGGAGGGCCAGCTGATCCTCCGGGGCAGGAATAAGGGCAAGCGACCTCTGCCCAACGTCTCCAAAAACCCCAAACCGCAGGCTCCGAAAGCTCGCAGTCCAAGCCCCCCAAAAACAAAAAGACGTCGTCTTCAAAAAGGATTGCCGACAGCCTCTACCAGCTCCGCGAACCTGAGTAAAGTGCTGGCAAAATTAGATACGGCTGCAGATGTGGAAACTCTTCTTCATGAGCAAACACTTCAACAGCTAAAGCCCCTGTTTGCTAAGTTCGCTGAAGAATTCGTAGCTCGCTCAACAGGGGCTGATCTACAGCAAAACGTTGATGAGCTAAACACTCGAGTTGAACAGCAAACCCAGCAACTGTCACTGACACAGGGGGAGCTGGATACAGCCCTCCAAAGGGTGAAAGCTTATGAAGAACAGCTAGCCATTTCCGTCAGCCAGATCAACAGTCTGAAGGACGAGACGACACGCTTGGGCAGCAAGCTAGACAAACAAGATGGGGAGCTCGCGCAGAAAACTGAGGAGCTCGCGCTTCTACAACAAAAACAATCTGAGCTAGTCAAAACAGCTCGCGCAGAGGGCATTGTCGAGGGTCGGAGAACATTCCTCCTCAGCGAGGACGGCCGCAAGTTTATCGATGCATACCGTCACGAGCTAATCAAGGCTTATCAAAACTCGTCGATATACTTCGGCCTGATGGCCCGTGGTGCTGCCGAATGGCTTACTGAGGCTGCAAAGATTATTACAGGAGAGGTGGCTCAGCTAAATGTCTCATATGCTCCGAACGTCAAGGCCATCATCAACAAAATGACCCCCTTCAGCTTCTTTGAGGGTGACTGGAAACAGTCCATCCACGCGAAGTGGTGGTTACAATGTCAGAGTCAAGCAGCCTTGACCGCGGGAGTACATGGCGAGCTGCAAACGCCTTTAGAGGACCTAATTTCCGAGCCCGCGCCCGAGTCCAGCGGCGTCATCACCACAACCTCCGAACCTGCAACCTCCAGCCCTGCTCCAGTGCCTGAGGAGATTGTTTAGAGCCCACTCATGTCTTTCAGCCCGTCACTTATGTATTAAAACACTTTTCAATTCAAAAATCACCATGTTATTATTACTAGCATTATTGATTCAACCATAGTAATATTCAACAAACAATACTCATACTAGGACACTGTATGATCATGTTTAGCTCGTTTCATGAACATACTAGCTCGCCGTAAACAACTTCGTATTGGTTTACCATAAGCATTATTTTTAACAAACAAACATAAATCACACAACTTTCCTTATCAGATTGAAAGAAAGAGTAGGGTATACTTCCATCTCAACCATATGTAAGCACGAACTCATATCAAGAATTATATATTTCGATAGGATTTATTCTCTTATATAAAACTCCATCATAGACAATCGTCAACTCAATGAGGGTGTCTGTATCAAATTATCGTCGACCTAATGAAAGCGTCTGCACAGAATAATCATCGACCTGATGGGAGCGTCGTCATCGACCTAATGGAAGCGTCGGCATGAAACAATCATCGACCTGGTAGGAGCGTCGGAATTAAATAATCATCGACCTTAAGAAAGCGCCGGATTCAAATCATCCTCGACCTAATAGGAGCGTCGGCATCGACCTGATGGAAGCGTCGGCATCGACCTAATTGAAGCGTCGGAATCAAATAACCATCGACCTTAAGAAAGCGTCGGCATCGACCTAATAGGAGCGTCGGCATCGACCTAATGGAAGCGTCGGAATCAAATAACCATCGACCTTAAGAAAGCGTCGGCATCGACCTAATAGGAGCGTCGACATCGACCTAATGGAAGCGTCGGCACTAAATAACCATCGACCTTAAGAAAGCGTCGGCATCGACCTAATAGGAGCGTCGACATCGACCTAATGGAAGCGTCGGCATTAACAGTACCACCTACCCATATCACAAGCACTTGTAAAATTCAATCATGAAAAACATCTCAACTTTATTTATTGCATTAATCAACTCGCATGGTCGGGAGAAGTGCCCTCCAACCAGAGTTACCTCCTCCCGCATCATATGTTCTTACAGAAACATAAAAGATAAAAAAGAATGCAATATAACCTAAACCCCGAGGTCGGGAGAGGTGCCCTCCGATCCAGAGTTACCCTCCCCCTCGCTCCCTCTATGCATAATATTTTTTCAAATGGCACACATTCCAACTTCGTGGTACGACCTTTCCTCTTGCGGTCYCMAGGAYGTATGCCCCTCCTCGCAGCACTTTAATTATTTTGAACGGCCCCATCCAGTTCGGCTCCAATTTCTTGGTTGCCTTCAAGGCATCAGCCCTCTTCCAAACCAAATCTCCGACCTGAAACTGTCGGTGTTTGACGTGTTTGTTAAAGGCAACCTGCACTTGTTGTTTATAACGTTCCACCCGAGCTGCGGCTCTACCTCGTATCTCATCAATCGTTTCAACAGCTCCGCGAGCTAGCCTTTCATTTTCCTCCGCATCAAACGCTAACAATCGCTGTGATTCCCCAACAATCTCAGCAGGAATGACCGCGTCCATTCCATACACTAGGCTAAATGGCGTCTCCCCCTTGGAAGTTCGGGGAGTTGTTCGATAGGCCCAAAGAACAGACGCGAGCTCGTCTTCCCAAAGCCCGCCTGCTTTCTCCAACCGCAGCTTAAGTCCCTGCACAATTATGCGATTAGTGACCTCAACTTGCCCGTTAGCCTGCGGATGTGCCACGGAAGCAAAACGTTGTTTCATCCCCATGTCCTTGCACCACTTCTGCATCTTTCGCCCATTAAATTGGGTCCCATTATCCGAGACCAARATACGCGGTACTCCGAACCTGCAAAATATATTATCAAAAAGAAAATCCATTATATGTTGCTCGGTAATTCCCGTGACGGCCTCAGCTTCTACCCACTTGGTGAAATAATCAATGGCCACCACCAAATGCTCCTTATTACTCGGGGTTCTTGGAAAGGGACCCACAATGTCAATCCCCCACTGCGCAAACGGGCAAGGMGAGCTCATYACCATCATCTCCTCGGCTGGTATATGAATGATCGAACCATGCTTTTGGCACTTCTCGCAGGTTCGAACTAGCTCGCCAGCCATAGCCTTCATCCCAGGCCAAAAGAAACCTGCTCGCAATGTTATGTTCATCAGTGCCTTTCCCTTTGCATGATCCCCACAATATCCCTCATGTATTTCCTTCAATACCTCCATCCCGCGCTCTTTTGACAAACATTTCAGAAGAGGTCCAAATCGCGACCTCTTATACAATTCATCATTCATTATACAGAAGCGAGCTGCGACTCTAGCATCCTTTGTGTTTAACCTCTCCAACCCTTCTTGTGCTTTTAGCAGGACATCCCAAATGGGTCCACGCCAATCGTCCTTGTCCTCAATATCCATAACTTCTACTCCTCTTTCAATACTGCTGGCATCCAACTGCATCAATGTGACCTTCCGAGTATCACAGGTTATTAATGCTCCCGCTATTCGGGTGAGCTGATCCGCCCGCGTATTCTCAGCTCGCGGTAAGTGTTCCAATATAAATTCATCAAAGCGAGCTGCCTCCTCTCGCAACTTCCCCAAATACATCGCCATACGCTCCTCCCGAGCTTCAAAAGAACCATCGAATTGCCGAGCTACCAGTTGAGAATCAGTATACGCCCACAATCTTCTGGCTCCCAACTCRCTAGCCATCTTGATTCCCTGTAATACYGCCTCATAGTCAGCCTCATTATTGGATGCTTTAAACCCCAACTTAACTGCAAACTCCAAGCTCTCTCCTTCCGGGCTAGTTAAAACTACGCCTAGCCCTGCCCCTGACGCCATGGTCGAACCATCAGTATACAAGGTCCATGTTTTCAGTTCAATTACTTCGTCGACCTGTTTTGTCATCTCTTGCAAAAAGTCCGCCAATACCTGTGCTTTGATAGCAGTCCTAGGCTCATACACCACGTCATACTCGCTGAGCTCTACTGCCCACTTCACCAAACGCCCAGACACACTTGGATTGCCCAAGACTTGCTTCAAAGCCAAGTTAGTGCGCACCTTCACTCTGTGGCTCAGAAAATAAGGTCGCAACTTTCTCGCTGTGGTAACCAGCGCGAAACCCCCTTTCTCGAGCTCGGTATACTTCACCTCCGCACCCCGCAACATCCTGCTAATGTAGTAGATGGGTTTTTGAACGCCATCCTCCTCTCTTATCAGCACCGAACTCACAACGACCTCACCCACCGATATATACAAAATCAGCTCTTCTCCCGGCATGGGTTTAGTCAGCAGTGGTATTTCGGCTAAATACCTTTTTAGCTCCTCAAAGGCATTCGCTGCTTCTTTCGTCCATTCAAACTGAGATCCCTTTCGAAGCGCCCTGAATAAAGGGACACCTCGCTCCGCCGACCTGGAAATAAATCGGCTAAGACCTGCCATCCGGCCAGTTAATATCTGTACCTCTCGCACGGTACAGGGATGAGGCATYTCCATAACAGMTCGCACCTTCTCAGGATTGACCTCAATCCCCCGTTCAGTTACCATGTACCCCARAAACTTCCCCGATCTCAYACCAAATGCACATTTCTTCGGATTGAGCTTCATCCCATACTGCCGCAAAATGAGAAATGTCTTCCTCAGGTCGTCCACATGCGTTTCAGCTCGCCTGCTCTTAACCAGCATGTCATCAACATAGACCTCCATGGTAGACCCCAACAGGTCTTTAAACATACGATCCACTAACCTTTGGTAGGTCTCTCCCGCATTCTTCAATCCAAAAGGCATGGATACAAAACAGTAAGTACCGGTGGAAGTGACGAAGCTCACTTTAGGCTGATCCTCCTTGGCAAGAGGTATCTGATGGTACCCCTACGAAGCATCCATCATGCTTAACAGTTCGCATCCAGAGGTAGAGTCCACCAATTGATCAATCCTCGGCAAAGGATAATGATCTTTAGGACAGGCTTTGTTCAAATCTCGAAAATCTATGCACATCCTCCACTTCTGCTCCAACTTTGGCACCATTACAACATTGGACAAGTACTCAGGGAACTGAATCTCCCTGATATGTCCAGCCTTCAAAAGCTTCTGTACTTCCTCCTCAATGATCTTCATGAACGTATTGGGAGGATTTGTCATTGTAATGTATTCAACATATTAACCTAGTTAGTTGGATATTTGCTTGCGGTTTTTAAGGTAATAAATAACTCTATGTTGGGACGACTTTATATTTTATAGGAAGGAGAAAATGTCGTCCTTAATATTACAACGACTTATAAGCTATTGGGACGACGATTGTCCTCCAAATAGGACATCCAACCTACTAGCACAACTTATAGATGTTGTGCCTATATGTACTACCTATAGGCACAACACCAATATCGTTACAATTTTGTCCTCCCTCTTAAACTCATTTCTTGTAGTGATCGTGTCACTTATATGTGATGATATATGAAATAAATTTAAGAATTAGAGTTTAGTTTTTAATTTTAAGGTTTAGTTTTCCAATCTTTAGGGTTATTTTTCCATTTTGGGCTTTATTATTTAATTTTTGGTTTTATATTTTAGATTTATAATTTTAATTATTTGTAATGATACGTGTATTAATTATATAAAATGATAAATTAATTACTTGGTGCACCCTTCAAGATGCACACATGTTTATGATATAATATCTCCTCAAAATATACCCTCAAATTTTAGGACTTTGTCGAGGAACCCATGAGAGAGCAAACCATTGGCTCAATATCCGAATAAGTATTTGGGTTTGGCTGGTCCGACTCGTTGATATAAAGTAAAATTGTCATTTGATAAAAAAAGAATTGAGTACGTTTTTGTAATTTTCTAAAAAACAAACAAACAAACGAATAGCCTAATCTCTTTATTTTCCTGTACTAAATTCCCCTACAAATTAACAATATTGGATTATTTTCAAAGGCCCTCAGAGATAACTTATAATTATATATTAGGAGGAGCACTCTTGTCAAGTCAAACTGAAGGATTATTTATTAGCCCAAAATTTCATATCGATACATAATAGTACTAAAGTCAATACATTATAGTGAAAAATCAATACTTCATAGCATCAAAACCACTGCATCATTTCATGGGAGAGAGGTTTATAAAAATCAATTCTTTTGAGTACAAAAAACAATATATCATAGTATAAAAATTAATATATTACCGTATCGTATCAAATGGATTAACAGGTAATCTTACTTAACACAAGTGTTTGGCATTGTAGTTTATTCTATTTTATTTATTTATTTATTTATTCAGGGTCGCCAAGCGAGCCTAATAAGAAGTCTCAAAGATGGAAAATTCACCATAAAAGATCCAAAGAGACTTTTATTATAAGAAATTCTAAAAGAAGGAAATAAACAAAACCAATATAATCACGGCATTTGAATTTATCGTAATATAAGAAAGAATTAATTTATGGAAATCTTTTCCCACAGCTTGTCTTCCATAATAAAAGGGTTTATAGCTTCTATTTGTTAGGGCACAACGTTGTTGATAAAAATAGCACAACATGAAAAACCCAAGAGCAGAAAGAGTAGAAGGAGAAGAAGAGGAAGAAGAAGACAGGATATCCCAATTGCCGGAGCCCATATTGCACCACATACTCTCTTTCCTCTTCGGAAGAGAGGCTCTCCAAACTTGTTTACTGTCGAAATCATGGCGTTGCCTTGTTTTTACTCGCCCAAAAATTGAGTTTTGTGAAAAGTGGTTCACAGGAGGAAATAATAAAGAAACATTCTTGTCCGTTCTGGACAAGACTGTACAGAGGTATCATGATCAAAAGCTTTCCATACAAAATTTTAGTGTGGAGATGTCAGAGGTTGATTCTGAATCGACTTCGCTTCTTGAAAAGTGGATCAAAATAGTGGCGTCAAATATGGGTTTAAAGAGGTTTAGTCTTTGGATTCTTTCGAATTCTTCGGCATATTTTGATTTGCCCTCGGTGTTCTTTAAAGCCAAATCCCTCCAATACTTATATCTGAGAAAATGCAAGTTGAGCCAAATTCATAATTCTATTGTTGACAATTTGTTGTTTGAGCATCTAGAAACACTTGCCCTATGGCGAGTCTACATTGCGGACGAGACTTTTGAGAAGATAATGTCGTGCTGCCCTTCGATTGAAGACGTGAGACTCGATAGCTGTGAGGGGTTGAAAACCGTTAAGTTGATCGATAAGCATCGTAAACTTAAAGAATTTGAATTCCATGATGATGAGGTGTACGAAGAAGATAAGGATTATTGTAGCATCAAGATCGATGTCCTAACTATTGAAAGAATCAACATTTGGGGATGTCCAAATTGGTTTCACCACCATTGCCACAAGCACTTCCTACATCTAAAGGATTTATATCTCATGAATGTGCGTCTTTCTACAAAGTCATTTGACAGCTTTACGTGTAACTTTCCCTCTCTCGAAGACTTGTCACTTTGCTCTTGCTATGGCTTCAAAGAAATCCAGCTATCGAGTCGCTCCATTAAGTGCCTGGCTATTACGGGTCTGGAAAAGTCAGTGAAGATTACTATTGATGCCCCAAACTTAATTTATTTTGAATATTCACGCTGTCCTCTGCCATCATCAATATCTTTCACAACATCTGGCCATGAGTGGAAATCTGATATACGCCCGAAAATCAGATATAGTGATTATTTAACGTGGTTCATTAAGCTAAATGAGGTGCTCAAGGCATTAAGCAAATCTCAAATCTCTCTAGATCTCTCTTATATATGTGGGCATTATCACATTAATGACATTAATAAGGGTGGTTTTAATGAACGTGTTGCGGTGGAACACTTGGTTTTAAGGGGACATTTATCGCGTTCTTCCTTTTCATCTTTCTTAACTTTGTTATTTCGCATTTGTCGTCCAAGATACATTAGTGCACAACTTAATTGGACGATCAAAGAAGAAGACAAGGAACTAACTAAGTTTCTATGCGAAATTCTCCTACACGAGAAAAAGGAGGGATTTCTACTTTTCGCAACAAGATTTGGAGGAAGTAACAATGGAAGTCTCTGACAGCAATGGAGAAGAATGGCATCATGTTGAGGAGACAAGTGCATTTTCAAACAACCAAAAGACTCAATTTCGATTGAAATGGAGAGGGTTAAGCTAGTCTGATTCATAATTTATTAATTATTTAGAGTTATTTTTGAAGAATCATTTGTTTTCGTATTTTCTTATCCCTATCTATAACCTTATTGTAAGGATGAGAATTAAGTTTTGGATGAGAATTAAGTTTTGGAATTGCACGTTTTTCGCTGACTTTATGTTGCTTCAAGTTTTCGATTTCCAAATTTTTTTTGTTGTCTTTATGTTGCTCAGTTTCTTTTGTTTCTCATGACTCGTTTATATCTGAGATGATTTTTACAGGAAAAGGGAAGGCGATAAAAAAACCCAAGGCATTTTTGCCGGATATTGTATATGGTTTAGTTTAGAGGCCGATTCTTTTTTACCCTTTCAACCAATGTCAAACTCTTTTATATCTATTTATGAACAAATTTTTTTTTATGCTCATTTTGTAATATGGAAAGACCAAAATATCCTGACCCAGATTTTGAACTACTCGCCTCAAACAGAACTAATCGCCCCAAACTTTATTGAACTGCTAGTCCCAAACATTAAATTGAACTCGTCCCAAACTTTCTGAACTGCTCGCCCCAAACTTTCTAGAACAGTTATTTTTTATCTGTTCTGGAAAGTCAGACTGGCTGTTCTAGAAAGCTTATTACCCAATTTTTTTATTTTATTATTATTATTATTACTTTTATTTTTTTTGAAGTTGTGTTATCCTTAAAAATGGAAATAGTCCATTACGACCATATCAGGCTCATCATACTTTCGTAAATTAAAATGTCTCAATAATCTTCATACCTCTTTTTGACCGAGTCGATCCCGGGTGAGATGGGTTGCGACGCCACCAGCTGAAAAATCACCGCCCCTAGCTCGTTTTACGGATGGTTCCTCACCGCCTAACTTCCTTTCGAGGAAGTTGAGCTACAAGTTATTCAACTCCTTCAGAAACCGATCAGCACAGCCTTGGTTCGTTTCCTACTCCAGGCGTATGAGATATTTTGATAATAGAGATAAATTAAAAGTACTGAACATGAGTGGAAGCCTTTATTTTATTAAGAGCTAAAAGAAAATATTATTACATCAGTAACCTCATTTTGGGAGGAGATAAATGTTTTAGCCTATCATGGAGAAGGCTTTCACTCGTGAATATATAAACTTATTACAAACAATCACAATGTTGATTATTTTTCTCTCTCTTTTATTTGACTATGAGAAAATAGAAGAGAATTTTCGATGTCCTCTACTTCCTCAAATGCTCTCTATTTATAGATTAGATTTCCAGATTCCAAATCCGGACTTCAAAGCCTGTTGATAAAAGATGTGTCTTTTTCTTCACATCTTTCTTCCATTATTGCGGGTTAGTGGGGTTTGTGTCCACCATCCTTTTATTGTTGGTCCCATATAGCTCAGACAGCTTGTGTTGTCGGGAATCTTTTCACATGGTGCGTTCTTCACATGGTGTGTGGTCCCCTCTCTTTCTTGAAATCAGTCGTTTTCTTGTCTTTTCCAGCTGTATTCTCTTGTCGGTCCGGTTTAGGCCGAAAGCCTTTTTTGAACTCGGGCTCGTTTTGCTTCGGGCATGCTTGACAGATTCGGCCAATCCATCGGTCGACATGTGCCATGTTGCAAAATTTTCGGTATGTGTTTTTGCTTACCAGTATCTTGTTTTCCCAGAGAACACTCCTCTTTGTTTCGAAAAGGGTCTCGACATAGCTCGTTGTAGCTCCTGTCATAGAATTCAGGAGGAATGATCCATTTGCTGAATTCTGGAAGAACTTGAATGGGTATTTGACTTTGTCCATTTCCGTTAGACAAACCCATAGTCCCCATGCTCGTCTTGTAGAGGCATCATCTTCTGAAGTTGCCCCTACTATAACTGGCGCGTCCTCCGGCGAGGCAACCTTGATATATCTCAAAGAGTTCCCATCCGGTCTCCTTAGCTTGATAAAATGAAACGCTTCAGTGAAGCCCCTCTTTGCTGGCTCTGCGCTGCACTGATGAAATACAGCTCCAAAACGTCTCCTCTGGCCAAATGTGGATGATTGGCCCAAGTCTCGTGCACTGCTTCTCCTATCCATTTTGGTAACTTGGAGATCTCGGGAAAGCATGGTGCAATGGTATAGACCGAAGCTAGAGCTCCAAAATTATACCACTCTTGTACTTATTTTGGATGGCTTCCTATTTTCATCCAGACTCGCGGATATTTTTCGTAGATATCAACTATTGTTTTGTCAGGGTTGATACCTCTTCTTGTAACTAGCTTCTCCCACTACTTTTGGTAAACCTGCATAAGAGAAATTTTTGTCTCGTCAGTTTGAACCTTAGAGTTGCCTGTCTGTGGCCTAAGGTTCAACTCTCCCTCTTTAACCCCAGAGGTGGTGGGTTGACTTGAGTCTTCCGATTGTGACACTGGAGCCTCAACATTCATTACAGCTTGTACATCTTCGGAGAATGCATCATCTACAACACTTGTGATTATGGTATTTGAATCCATAACCTCCGGGTTAGAGACCCGTTCTCGAAGTACCCCTTTTTGCACCGTTGGAGATGCGGCCTGGAGGAGAGGCCTTTGCAAGGCTGAGAACAGTTGACACTGTGCCAGCTGGCATGCTCGTATTTTATCAAAAACGGATTCCCGATTAGCCTGTTGAAGTCGTCATGCGACCTCCGCATTGAGACATAGCGTCCCAAATTCTCGTTCAAGGATCTCGAGGTTTTCCCTGAGATGCCTTAGCCTTTTGAGGGTATCGTCAGCAACGTGTCCCTCCATCTCGAGTTAATAAATCTGCAAGAACATTTTCATGAGATTTTATAATGACAATATCAAAATCATAATATTGACATTCAGCTTGACATCTAAGTATTCTAGCCTTTTCGGGTTTAGATTCAATTTTATTTTTCAAAAAGGCTTTTACGCTCGTGTTATCAATTTTTAAGGTGAATTTCTTTGAGAGCAGAAATAATGGCCATTTCTTAAACGCCTTTCTGACTGCAAAAAACTCCTTCTCGTTTATATGCCATCGGCTTGCTTCGCTATTTGAGAATAGCCCGCTGCAATATCTACATGGCATTTCTCCTTTGGGCGTTAGTTTTGTAAGAACTGCTGCCCACCAATAATCACTGACATCCGTATATAGAACCAGTTCGTCTTCATCATTCGGGATCGCTAGCTTAGAAGTTGTTTGCAGACTTCTTTAAGCTATTTAATTCCCTCTTGGTGTTCCATTTCCCATTTGAAATCGGCGTCCTTTTTCAGTAGGGAACTAAACACCTTTCTGTAATGCGCTAAGTTATTTATGAACATCCGGAAAAATTAACAACTCCTAGGAAACTTTGAAGTTGTTTCTTATCCTTGAGTGTATCTGGAAATCCTTGTATTTTTTTTACAATATGATTCTATAGAATGGTTTCAGACTCGTCGATCTCTATCCCAAGGAACTCGATATTTCTTGTAGCAATTACTGTCTTCTTTTATGAAAGTACTAATCCTTCCTTGTGGCAAACATCTGAGAAGATCTCCAAATCACTACAAAAAAACCCGGCAATCCTGGCGGATATGCTGACAGGCAAAAAATCGTCAGCACTGCTGACGGGCTTACTGGCGGAATGAAATGTTGGCGGGTATACTGGCGGCTATGGCCGTCAGCAAAGGAAGCCGCTAGTAAACCGTCAGTGAATGAGCGGGAGTTTATCCCGCTTCATTATACTGACGGCCATGTCCGTCAGTATATAATTTTGGAGTCGCTGACGGCCATAGCTGTCAAGATCCTGACGGTCGTGACCGTCAGGATATAATTCTTAATTTTAAAAAAAATAATTATATATACGCTGACGGTCATGGCCGTCAGGATCCTGACGGTCTACCCGTCAGTATATAATTTAAAAAAAAAATAATAATAATATATACGCTTACGGCAAAACCATCAGCGTTCCTGACGGTCATCGGCCGTCAGGATTTTAACCTAATATCGGCCCCTGACCCTTCCCCTGCCTCACTCTGTTTCTCTCCTTCTCTCTCTGTTTTTTGCAAAAAAAAAGAAGACGAAAGGAACTGAAAAAAAAAAAAAAAAAAAGAAGCAGCTCGCCTCTCGACCGCCGCGCCGCTCTAGCCTCGCACCGTCGCCTCGCCGCTGCTCCACCGTCGCTGCACACCGCCAGTGCACTTCCATCGTCGCCTCGCCTCTGCTCCACCGCCAGGCGCCACTTCCGCCGTCACCCGTCGCCTCGTCGCTGCTCCACCACTGCCGCTCCAAGGTAAATTTTTTTTTCAATTTCAATTTTATATTTTTGTATATTTTTTTTTGTATATTTGTATTAGTTATGTATTTTATATACTTATTATTTATTAATTATTATATAATTATTTTTAAAGGTTAGGATTTAGTATTTGTTTAGGGATTAGGGTTGAGCTATGAATTATTTAGGAATTAATTATAAAACTAGGGTTTAATTTAGGTTTAATTAGGAATTATATAATTATTCTTCAATTAGGGTTTAATTTAGGTTTAATGTGAAATTAGGGTTTGATTTAGGGTATAACTTAAAATTATGTAATCATTTAGGGTATAATTTATAATTAGGGATTAATTTAGCTTTAATTTGAAATTAGGGTTTTATTTAGGGTATAACTTAATATTATGTAATAATTTAGGGTATAATTTATAATTAGGGTTTAATTTAAGTTTAATTTGAAGTTAGGGTTTCATTTAGTGTATAAATTAATATTATGTAATAATTTAGGGTATATTTATAATTAGGGTTTAATTTAGGTTTAATTTGAAATTAGGGTTTTATTAGGGTATAAATTAAAATTATGTAATAATTTAGGGTCAATTTAGTAATTATGGTTCAAATTAGGAACAATCAATTAATTAGAGTCCAATTTAGTAATAATTACATAATTAGGGTTCAATTTAGTAATAATTACATAAAGTAGGGATCAAATTAGGAACAATCAATTAATTAGAGTCCAATTTAGTAATAATTACATAATTAGGGTCCAATTTATTAATAATTACATAAAGTAGGGATCAAACTAGGAACAATCAATTAATTAGGGCTATTTTAGTAATATTATATTATTAGGGTGCAATTTAGTAATAATTACATAATTATGTTTGAATTTAGGAATAATAAATTAATTGGAGTCCAATTTAGTAATAATTACATAATTAGGGTCCAATTTAGTAATAATTACATAATTAGGGTTCAWTTTAGGAATAATCAATTAATTAGAGTCCAATTTAGTAATAATTACATAATTAGGGTCCAATTTAGTAATAATTACATAATTATGGTTCAAATTATGAATAATCAATTAATTAGGGTTCAAAAAAGGAATAATCAATTAATTAGGGGTCAATTTAATAATAAATAAGCTTGTGTGGATTCTGGAGTATACTTGTCTATACAGAGCGCACACAGCACCCATACAGAGATTGTCCTCCTCAAATGCCCTCCCCATGTCGGCTCTAAAGATCTATAATTCAGCAGTAGATACAGTAGATGAAGACGTCTGTTTTTAGTGACCATGCTAGTAAGGAGCCGGTTGATTTATGGAGCAGACATGGTGAGGGTGGTTGAGGAAAGTGATGACCTGTATTCGAGTGTTGTGTGGCTCTTTATAGACAACGTGTCTACTTCAGAATCTACCTAACTAGAAATAATCTTGTATTAGAGTTTATCATTAGATTATTAGGGTTTGCTTTCAAATCTAGGGTTTATTTTACCCATTATATTGTATATTTATTGTTCATGCATGGGAGGCCATGGTGATCGGCCGGGATTTTAAAAAAATTGTATATATATTGTTCATGCATGGGAGGCCGTGGTGATCGGCCGGGATTTTAAAAAAATTGTATATATATTGTTCATGCATGGGAGGCCGTGGTGATCGGCCGGGGTTTAATTTTGTTTATATATATTATTGTCATTGGTGTTGTTAGTTGTATACCGTCGGATGTTGACGTGGGTTACGGCGCCGGTCGGGAGGTGTTGTCCCTCCAATAGCGGGTTTCAAAGTTTTTTCTAAAAACGTGATAGGGTGCCACGTGGTTTTATTTATGTTTTCAAAATATATTTCAAAAATGTGACGGTGGTAATTGCTTATTTGGAACCTTGGCGAAGTGACGCGATTCATATAGATCACTTGTTTGAGAATTAATATCAAATAGAAAAATTTGAAACTAAGTTTTGAATTATTCCAATATTTAGACCCATTTGAGATTTAGTATCAAATATAGAGTTTGTTACTAAATTTCGAATTGTCCCATTTTTGGACAGTTTGAGAATGTGACTTGTAGTACGGTTATCTTATGTGTATATTTTTTTTTTAGTTTTGAAATTTTGGTTTCTGCATCTCTCTAATTTTTCTCGGGTGCACTGAAATATACACGCACTACTAAATTTTGAATCTAAAAAAAATGCATATTTTAAAATAATACATACTACTAAACGTCACCTTCTTGAATGGGATAGAAGCCTTACCAATTACAATTCGAATTACTCATTCTTCTCGTAATGCTGCCGAGATTTTGCCACCTTCTCTAACTCTAGAACACGCTTAACACTCAAAAATCTTAAGATGGCTGATGATCGTAGTTGGATGTACAAACGGAATATTTCTGAATTTCAAAATCCGGCGTTCGTGGCCGGTGTAGATAGTTTCGTACAATTTGCACTCACGCATGATTCTGCAGAGAGGGACGGTGATAAGCTAAAATGCCCTTGACCATGAACTAAGTATAGGAACTCTAGTTATAGGACTATCGATGAGATAAAATGTCACATCGGTACCAAAGGGTTCATTGCTGATTACTACATTTGGACTCATCACGGGGAAATAGATCACGTCTCATCGCCTGCTGATATTGAAATTGGGGGATCATCATCAAATGCGTACGTCGATATGGTGCGAGATGTTGTCGGTCCTAATTTCGACATGAATGACATTGAGTTGGATCAATCACCTAATCCCGAGGCGAAGAAATTTTTCAATATTATAAAAGCTGCCAAAAAACCTATGTATTCCGGCTGCGAGAAACACAATCAGTTGTCCTTAGTTGCCCGTCTTATGAATTTAAAATCGGAAAATGGCATTTCTCAGAAATGTTATGATCAACTTATTGATTTAATCAAAGAGATCGTGCCAGAAGACAACAATATTGCAGATAATTTCTACGAAAGTAAGAAGTTGTTGAGAGGTATAGGGTTATCGGTAGAGAAGATAGATTGTTGCGTTAAGAACTGCATGATTTATTGGAAGATATGTGTTACTAAATTGTTCTGAACTCCAACAATTTATCAAGTTAGCGAATCAAATTCGTTGCAACCCTAATTATTGAAATCTATTAATTAAATATTATAACAATTCTTCATTTTAATATAAATGTGCAGTTTGTTCGAAGATGGTATTAAACGTCACCAACCGAACATTACAGATGAGGCACTGACTCGAAAAGTGGACGCTGAGTTTCCTGTTTGGTTTGAGAGCTACGTGAGTCTTAATTATCTGTAAAATTAMGTGGCARTTAAAATATATTATAACTTTGTAAACATAAAATTATTGTAGGCACAAGATCTTTTGAACAATGTAAATGACGATTATATGAGGTCAATTGCGTATGGTCCATCACGTGTTGTGAAAACTTTCAACGGTTGTAAGATAAATGAATTGGGTCTGAGCGATCAACGTCGAGCACAGAAGTTTGCATAAGAGGAACAAATTATGGGCCAAATTACATGGATTATTACGGTCGTCTTCTAAAAGTGGTTCAATTGGAGTATCACGGGTTTCAAACGACAATAAGGACGCTCTTGTTCAAATGTGAGTGGTTTGATCCAACTCCAGCCGGAACGAAAATCCACCCTCAATATAAGCTCGTTGACGTCAATCATAAATGTAAATTCAATCGATACGAGCCATTTGTACTCGCATCCCAAGCGACTCAAGTGCACTACATTTTGTATCCGAGTTTGAAGCGAGACAAACTAGATTGGTGGGAAACTTGTCAAATCAAAGCTCGATCGACGGTGGATTATATCGAGCCTCGCGTGCCTGAATAACAGTCATTCCAAGAAGATGTTGTAGAAACATTTCCTGCAATACAATTAGAGGATGTCGACTTCCAATTAAACGATCCTCTCAATCACGAACACGACGAGTCGGTCAATGATGATTCAGAAGAGTCAGAAAGTGATGAACTAGATTTAACTGAAGAAGACGAAGGAAGCTACGAAGATGAGTCTGAAAGTTAGGGATGAGGTTTGAAGATTTTATGAGTGTTAACGATAATCTGAACAATCACACACACACACACACACACACACACACACACACACACACATATATATATATATATATATATATATATATATATATATATATATAATTATATAATTAATTTTAATTATTAATAAAACTATGTTGTATGTTAGATGCCTGGCAGGGGTCCTCATAATCGTCGGACTTCTCTCGGCTCATCATCCTCGGGACGCCATGAGGATGATGCCACCGATATGGATTTAGATGATACTGTTCCACCCACCCCGTCTGATGAGGCAGGGAGCACGCCCGGATCATCAGAGGTCAGGACTACCGGGGTCGAGGTAGTCGTGATCGGAAATAGGTAAGTAACATTTTATTCAATTTTGTTATGTGTTCAATATATAATTTAATTATCTGTGTTACGTTGAAATAAACTTATTATTTTTTAGGTTACGAAATCCGTCGAAGGACTTGCCAACCTATCTCAGGACTATACACGAGTCTTGTATCCACACAGACGGGTGGAAATTCGAGCACATCCCGGACAGCCATCGTCAGGCATGGTGGCCTCGTTTTAGGGTAATTTTTTATATTTATTTTGATTTATGTTAAGTAAATTGATTGATTATTTTCTCTAATTGTATTTCTTTTGTAGGGATTGGTGTGGTGAGACAAGAGTATATACGACGAGAATGCCATCAAGGCGGCATTCTACATATCGATGCGGGATAATTATAACAGTCGTATATACGAGTGGAAGAAGGCGTATCGACGGAGTGGGACGATACCTGCCTGCGTAAGGGAGACGATTTGGAACAGGTGGCTGTTGGAGTTTCAGTGGCCTGGGTAGGTGGAGAAATCTGAGAAGGGCAGGCGGAACAGGATGAGCGAGCCCGGCGGCCCTTCGACTGGTATAGCGAAGTATCGAGACGGGTCTATGCCGGCTAATCGACAGGCGGCCGAAATTGTAAGTCGATGATAATATTTTAATTAATTAATTATATTATTGAACATGTATAATTTTATGTTTTAATTAATTCATTATATTAAATATTGTAAATGTATCTTTAAATACAGGCTGCACAGACGGGTTTGCAGCCCAGTAACTACGAGCTTCTGCTGAGGTATCATCGAAATCCCGACGACACATTTACAGATCCCAAAGCCCAGAGGATAGCTGTAAGTTTTATATGTTATATATAAACGATTTATTATAAAATCTGATAAAAGTTGTTTAGTAATAATAGTTGAAAATTTTGATATCAGGAGGACTATGAGAGGGCTTTGGAGGAGAGGCGTGCTGCGTCGTCTGATGATAGAAGCCCTCAGGTAGACCCGAACGAGGTCTACCTACAGGTTGTCGGGAATAGGAAGGGTAGACGCTATGACCTTGGATGCTTTGGGAAGACTCAGAAGGGCTGCAGTACTTCTTCCACCTCGACCGCCGATGTTCATAGGCTCCAACAGCAGATTGAAGAAGCTGTTGCACGGGCCATGGCTCGTCGGCCTCCCCGTGATCCGAATGGTGGAGATTCAGATATGGATGGATAGTTCAGGATATTTTATACATTCGATTGATGAATTGATTTTTAGTTATTGAATGATACGGGTTAGCCGCCAGGAACGCATCAGATGTTCTTGGCGGGCAAAAGCCATCAATGAATCAGCCAGCATTCCTGACGGGCACTTTTTCCCGTCAGAATAATTGAATCCTGACCACGAAAATACTGACGGTCATTATCTGTCAGGAGGCCGCCAGTATCGCCGGATGTGCTTTATTCACACAAAGTCCACAACACCCACTAACCCACTTGATGTCCACTAATGAAATGTAATCATTTTTAAACTCCATTCCATATTGATTAACATTCAATATGGGATAACCAATAAAGCACTTAAGTAACCATTCAATTTCAAAGCATTATTTCTCACTCACCAATAATTGGATTTGAGAAATTCAAAATGCTACTATTATATACATGACACGTAAATCGAGCCTACGTAAATCGAGTCTATTCAATTCGTTAACACAAATTTTCACTGTACAATTAAATTGATTAAATACAATTTACAACAAGTTTTGCCATGATGATGGCGAGAGAAAGACAACAGAAAATTAGGAAGGAAAAAAAAATTATGCAGAAGTGTGACAGGGAGGCGAAATTATTGGGCTTAGGCTTCAGGCCAGGAAGGAAATCATCCGTCCCTTATTTTCATTAATTTTGTTAGAATATATACAACTCTACAAGAGTATCATTAAACTACAATTAAGGTACTTATTGTTTACAAGAATATAATTAGGCTAAAATTAAGGTAATTATTTTTTAAACAAACGCATTACAATATTCTAATAATAATACAGATTATATATTTTCCTCAAAATCACCAAAAGCTTTTTACCTTCAAACTACTCAATTCAGTTTAGATCATGTCACTTAACTACATTGCCCATGAAATTTATCTAAAACTAATCTCGCGATCATAATTTATTTCAACAAATTTAAATTTTGAATTAGCAAAAAAAAAAAAAAAAGAAAAGGAAATCGAAAGAGAACCCAAAAATAAAATCAAATCCCTGAAATTGCAAATTTCTGTCGGCTCATTAAAAAAAGAAAAAAAAAAGTAAACCATCGAAAATGAAATTCGTATTATGTAAAAGGACTCTTTCATATCAAAAGCTTATCATATGGACTTTTTGAAGACAAAATTTTCTTTCAAATTTTCTTTATTTTTATCCTATGTGAAAATACACGTGGAATTTTCGAAACCTTTGACTCACGTTCTGTTTTGCAAAGAATAATAAATGTGGTCTTTTTTACAAATCAAGAAAAAAATGATTTATTTGGTGACTTGAACAAAACTTATGATTTCACATGCAATTAACCCTTTTAAAACCTAATAGGGTGGTATTTAACGAAATGAATTTTGGTTAAAATCGTGACACCATAGAAGGGCGGCAGAAAAGGCACAGTGGAACAAATACGCATCAGAAAGTTCATCGGATCACGTCGCCGCCGGTCTCTCCATATCAGCAATCTCGGTTAAAAGGAACTCAATATCGTAGTTTTGGTATGTATATAAAAAAAATCCTTCAAATTATGCAAAACGATTCCTATTGTCTCGCACTAACACTGCACTTTGTGAAATTGTTTTGTTTTTGTTTACTTTAGTCTGGGCAAATAACTTGTTTCTTGAAATTTAATGGGCTAGTGTCTAAATTGGCTGACAATACAATATAGGTTGCAAATAAAACCCATTGATAGTTATGGTTGCACAGTGAATCAAGAAATATTTGAGGTGGAAAACTGAAAAAAAAAATGCTATTTTAGAAAGTTAAATTAACCCTATTATCCATCTTGTCATATTGTCCAGTTAATGTTTCATCTTGTTATATAGTCCAAATGTATTCAGACAGAGTTAAAATTTTCCTGTATAAAAAGGGTTATTACTTTATAGCTTTCATTTGTTAGGTCATAATGGTAGACTGCTAATTTATGTACACATCGAAGGGTCGAAGACATTGACCAGAAATAGTAGCA
Source organism: Phtheirospermum japonicum (assembly GCA_014905375.1). Taxonomy (NCBI): domain Eukaryota; kingdom Viridiplantae; phylum Streptophyta; class Magnoliopsida; order Lamiales; family Orobanchaceae; genus Phtheirospermum; species Phtheirospermum japonicum. The sequence continues at coordinate 153,537 of BMAC01000969.1, read as the reverse complement.
TGGAGAAGCATATTGCCGTAGAAAGAGAAGGAGATGATTTCAAGTCCATTGACGGCGACATGATATCCCAATTGCCGCAACACATATTGCACCACATACTCTGTTTCCTCTCCCAAAAGGAGGCTGTTCGAACTTGTGTATTGTCGAAATTATGGCGTTGCCTTGGATCTACTCGGCCCAAAATTGAGTTTAGTGAAAAGTGGTTTAAAGATAACAAAGAAACATTCATGCCCATCATCGACAAGACTTTACAGAAGTACCATGATCAAAATCTTTCTATTCAAGATTTTGATTTGAGTGTTAAAGTGGTTGATCCAAAATCGATTCCGCTTCTTGAAAAGTGGATCCCGATAGTGATGCTGAATCTGGGCTTAAAGACGTTTGGTCTTCGTATTCGTTCAAAAAGTTTAGCATATTTTGATCTTCCCTCGGCCGTCTTTAAAGCTGAATCCCTTCAAGAATTACATCTGCTGGGATGCAACTTGAACCAAACTAGCATTAATGTTGTTGACAAGGTACGGTTCAAGCATCTACGGACACTTTACCTTTGGGGAGTCTGCATTGCGGATGAGACTTTTGAGAAGATAATGTTGAGCTGCCCTATGATTGAATGTTTGGTACTGAATCGGTGTGAGGGTTTGCGAACCATTCAGGTGACCAATAAGCATCATAAACTCAAAAAATTTACATTCGTATGTTTTGAGGGGAATAAAGAAGATAAAGATTATTGTAGCATTGAAATCGATGTCCAAACTATTGAAAGGATCATCATTTCGGGCTGTTGGGAGTGGGTTAATCACCACAATACCTACTTCTCAAATCTCAAATGTTTAAACCTATGGAATGTGCGTCTGTCTACAACAAACTCATTCGACATCTTTTCGAGTAAGTTCCCCTGTCTTGAAGACTTTACACTCGAGCATTGCTATGGCTTCCAAGAATTACAGCTATCGAGTTGTTCGATTAAGCGCCTGACTCTTATGGGTTTCAGAAAGTCCATCAAGGCTACTATTGATGCCCCCAACATACTCTATTTTAAATATAAAAGCGATTTTCTGCCATCATCAATGTGTTTTACAACAACTTCTGGTCATGAGTGGAAATCTGATGTAATCCTGGGACCCATAAATATTGAATATTCTTTATGGTTCCTTAAGCTATATGAAGTGCTCCAGGCCTTAAGTCAATCTCGTATCACTCTCGATCTTCCTTTTGGGCATCAGTACATTGAGTACACTAACAATGGCGGTGTCTATCAACATGCTGCGGTGGAACACTTGGTTTTAAGGGGACTGAATTTGCGTTCTTACTTTACAGCTTTCTTGAATTGGTTGTTTCGTACTTGTCATCCGCGATACATTAGTGCACATAATATATGGGGGCATGGAGACGAGAAACTCATAAAGTATCTAAGCAAAATCCTCTTACACAAGAGAAAGAGGAGGGACTACTGCTTTTGGGAACGGGATTTGGAGGAAGTGAGAATGGAAGCATCTGAAAACAGAGGGGGATGGTGGCATCCTATACAGGGGACAAGTGTGCAAGAATATGAATTTCTAATCCCACTAAAGTTTCGCTTTCGATGCAAATGGAGAGACTTAAGGTAGCCTGCATGCAGATTTGTTAGGATTATGTTTGTTTAGTCTGGTTTTTTCACCTATCACCTTATTATAGTGATGAGAATAAAGTCTTGAAGTCTCATAATTTTTCGCTGCCTTTCTGTTTCTTTATTTTTTGAATTAACATTGTTGTTTTTTTCTTGCTTTAATAAAATTATACTGGAACATAATCTCAACATGTTCTACCTTTCCCCCCCATATATAATGATTAATATGTTTATGCTTAATTCTGCACCTTCATATATATGTTGTTTATGCAGTTTTGAAATGTGAACAGAGTGTTAGTAACAGAATGAAGCTGAATAAATGTTTTTCAAAATAAGATAGGTGACAGGATATTTTGTACCAATTATTTAGCCACGTGACAGAAATTATCCAAGTGATGATAAGAAGTAGTGATCATCTTTAATAACTGATTGATGAGATTTTTTATTGTTTTGAGCTGTAGGAATGGAGGTTTGAGGGAATGTTCTTATTAGGTGGTTGTAATAACTTGTTAGGTCTGTCTCTGGTCTCTAGTTTCCCAGGCATTATTTTTTACTTTATACTGCGAGAAAGGTAATGTTTTATACCGCATCATAACCATTTGCCACTAACAAACCATTTGTCTTTGGTGGGCAAAGTCTGAGTTATTTAATGTACAACAATCCGAACAGCGAATAATTGTATTATGTTGCACAACTTTTTCAATGCTCGAAGTAGAGCTGGTAATAAAAAGACGAGCTGCTTGAAAGCTCGATACGCCACACCTCCGTAAGGCTCAAACCCGACAGCCCATCATCAATTTGAGAAAATGAGTGAAGCTCGAGCTTATAAATAATCAAAAGACAAACAAACTGAGCCAAGCTCAACTCAAAAAGCTCGAAAATATATTGATTTGGCTCGTTCACAATGGCAGAGTGTTAGCAATCAGATACACCCCACATGCGGCCTGGCGAGCCTAACGAGTTCCCCAACAAAAGTGATCAGCTCGCGAGACTACCTGGCGAGCTCCCCAGCTCAGGTGATCAGCTCGCCAGGCTACCTGGCGAACTCACTATGCGACCTGGCAAGGTGCGAGCTGACAAGATGGAAACAGGAAATTGTGCGAGCTGGAACACTCCCCATGCACTCATGGAGTCATCATGAAACCTGGGATTATGTGCTGTAAAAAGAGACAAAATACCAGCTGGATGAGGAGCCGCTTCTGTACAACATAGTACATTTCATTCCCTTAAATAGTGGATTTAGAGTTATTCAAATTTGTATAGTATCTAAAATGATCCACATCTTCTATATAAGGAGGGAATATCATTTGTAAACATATCATCCAAAAATATATTCAATTATTTACCATCTTATCCTCTAGTTTTCATCTTTCCTGTTTAATCATGGCAAATCATGAATTCTTTCATGGTATCAAAGCTCCAACTAGGTTAATCCTGGACTCTGTATATCTTTTTCTTTCTCTATTTTTAGCACAAACGAATGGCTTCCTTTTCAGATACACTTACCTCCCATTCTACACATTCATCTGCAAATCAAAATGCAATCATATATCCTAAAGGCAAACTCATTAGCATCAAGCTCAATGAGTCTAGTTTTCTTATTTGGAAAAAACAGATCATGGCCGCCATTAATGGATATGGTCTTGAAACCTATCTGACCAAAGATAACACTTTCCAACCACAAGTCCTGAATATACACTCTGGAAACGCCAAGATCAACTCATTGCATCTTGGTACCTTTCATCTCTCACAGAAAGTCTCCCTGTGACCACAGTTGGCTTAATCTCTTCAAAAAAAATTTGGAAATGTTTAGATACAACTTTTGCCAACCAATCAAGAGCAAAAATCATGCAGTACAAGTTACAGTTTCAGACTACTAATAAGGGAGCAACAAACATGAGAGACTACTTGAATAAGATTAAGGCTTGCTGTGATATGTTAGCAACTGTAAATATCTGAGCAAAGTCAGATCATATACATAATTTCTGGATTAGGAACTGAATATAATCCAGTGATGGTGAGCATCACACCAAGATTGGAGCCATATACCCTGATGGAGGTTCATTCCTTGCTTCTGAGTTTTGAGGCCAGATCGGAAAATATTGAAAGCTTGACCATATCCAGCTTAATTCTAATGGATCCACACCTAGTGTTAATATTATTATCAAGATCAGTCAAGAAGAGGAGGATACAATCCAAACTACAGTCAGAACCCTAGAGGGAGAGGAGGCTTCAGAGGAAGAAACTCAAGGTTTGGAGGCAGTGGCAGAGGAAGAAGTCAAGGTTGGAAACCTAGGTTCCAGATTTGTTTCATTCCAGGTCATACAACAAATAAGTATTTTTATTGGCAAGATATGAATTTTAATCCGGGAACAGCAACACGCAGCATCAACAGTCCCATTTTTCAAACACCAACAACTTTGGCCAATATGGAAAACACTCTGCAAACATTGTCAGCTGCTCTCCAGAAATCAATCCAGACTCTTGTTGGTTCCCTGATTCAGGAGCCACTAATCACTTGACTTATGACTTCAACAACTTGAGCATGACTAATGAATACCAAGGATCTGAGAAAGCTCACATGGGCAATGGATCAGGTTTACATATCTTACATATTAGTAATTCTTTAGTTAAAGGTCCTCTTGTTAGTGATCATACCTTCCGCCTTAAAAACCTACTACATGTACCTAACATCACAAAAAACATGATTAGTGTATCCCAGTTCGCTAAGGATAATAGAGTTTTCTTTGAATTTCATCCATGTTTTTGCTTGGTGAAGGATCAGGACACAAGAATGGTTCTACTCAAGGAGACAGTTGAAAATGGCCTTTACAAGTTTAACCTTAGCCCTGTTCAAGACTCAAACAAGACACAACCTGATGCACACTCTACCAACATCCCTTTGTCTTTTCCAGTCTCAATAAATACTAGTCAACTGAATAAGTTTGATCTGAGCTTATGGCATTGTGGACTTGGGAATGCCTCTTTAGATATTGTCAGAAAAGCTCTTTTGAGTTGTAATATTCCTTTTCATGATAATAAGACTAGTTCCATTTGTGTTTCCTGTCTTCAAGCTAAAAGTCACCAATTACCTTACAACTCTTCTGACTCTAATCATTATGAAATTCTTGATCTCATTCACACTAATATATGGGGACCATCTCCTGTGAAATCCAATAATGGATATAATTATTATGTAAGCTTTATAGATCACAAAAGAAGATACACTTGGCTATATTTACTCAAACTTAAGTCTGACACTCACAATGCTTTTGTTCATTTCAAAAATCTTGTGGAAAACCAATACAGTAGGAAAATCAAGGCTGTCCAATCTGATGATGGAACAGAATTCAAAACTCTCTCCAATTTTTTCTCTGAAAATGGAATCACTCATAGAATATCATGCCCTTACACTCCACAACAGAATGGTTTAGCTGAAAGAAAGCACAGACACATTCTTGAAACAGCCCTTTCACTTTTAGCTCACTTAGGTATCCCGCAGTCCTATTGGGATGATGCAGTTGTATGTGCAGTTTTTCTAATAAACAAAAATGCCATCCAAGTTATTAGGTTTCAAAACTCCTACAGAGGCACTCACTGGCTTGAAACAAGATTACAACTTTCTGAAAACCTTTGGCTATTTATGCTTTCCTCATCTAAGACCTATAAATAAGCACAAGCTCCATTTTAGAAGCAATCCATCTGTTTTCCTTGGATATAGCACTCAGTTCAAAGGTTACAAAGTTCTGTTACCAAACAAAAGAATCATAATCACCAGGAATGTCATTTTTGATGAGTCAAAATTTCATTTCCATTCAAAAACAAGAACCTCTACCCTTTACCAACAACACTGATCATATCTCTCCTCTAATCTCTCTTAACAAACTCAACACCTTGCCCACCAATTCACCAACCACCCTCCCTCAAAACATAATTTACCCTCAAGACACAATACATCTGTTTTAGGTTTTTCTTTTTCATTTTAGGCTTTATTATTTAATTTTTTGCTTTTATATTTTAGATTTATAATTTTAATTATTTATAATAATATGTGTACTAATTATATAAAATGATAAATTAATTACTTGGTACACCCTGCAAGGTGCACACAGATTTATGATATAATGTCTCCTCAGGCAAAGACTTGCGTTAGGCCAGATTGACGGGTCATGACCCGTTAGGCCATCTGACCCGATACTCTAATGTATTGGTTTTTAAACTATGATGTATTGGTTTTTGTACTCAAAAGTATTGGTGTTTCATAAATATCTGACCCGTGTTATGATGTATTGGTTTTTATATTAGTATTATGATGTATTGACTTTTTACTATAATGTATTAATTTTTGTACTATAATGTAGCGGTATGAAATTTTAGCTTAACGAATGATCCGTTAGTTTGGCCTAACAAGAGTCTTGCCCCTTCTCAAAATATATTCTCAAATTTTAGCGGTTTTTTCTCAGAGGAACCCATGAGAGAGCAAACCATTGGCTCAATATCCGAATAAGCATTCGGGTTTGGGTGATCTGACCGAATCTTCAAGCACTCGTTGAAAAAGTCAATATAAAGTAAAATTGTCATTTGATAAAAAAAATTGAGTACTTTTTTTGTAATTTTCCAAAAAATAAAAAAAAAACAAAAAACAAAAACAATTAGCCTAATCTTTTTATTTTCTTGTACTAACAATATTGGACTATTTTCAAAGGCCCCTATAGATACTTATAATTATATATATCATACATCGACATTGGAGTTTGTTCTATTTTATTTATTTATTTATTTAGGTCGGCCAAGCGAGCCTAATAAGAAGTTTTGGAAAATACGCCATAAAGATCCAAAGAGATTTTTATTATAAGAATTCCAAAAGAAGGAACATAAACAAAATCAATATAATCATGGCATCCAAATTATTGTAATATAAGAAAGAATTAATTTATGGAAATCTTTTCCCACAACTTGTCTTCCCTAATAAAAGGGTTTATAGCTTCTATTGGTTAGGGCACATCGTTGTTGATCAAAAATAGCACAGCATGAAAAACCCAATTGCCTTAAAAGATTTCAATCTGCAAGAAAGAGTAGAACGAGAAGAAGAGGAAGAAGAAGACAGGATATCCCAATTGCCGGAGCCCATATTGCACCACATACTCTCTTTCCTCTTCCGACGAGAGGCTGTCAAAACTTGTATTCTGTCGAAATCATGGCGTTGCCTTGTTTTCACTCGCCCCAAAATTGAGTTTTGTGAAGAGTGGTTCACAGGAGGAAATAATAAAGAAACATTCTTGTCCGTTCTGGACAAGACTTTACAGAGGTATCACGATCAAAAGCTTTCCATACAGCAATTTTGTGTGGAGATGTCAGAGGTTGATTCTGAATCGACTTCGCTTCTTGAAAAGTGGGTCCCGATAGTGGCGTCAAATATGGGTTTAAAGACGTTTGATCTTTGGATTCGTTCAAATTCTTCGGCATATTTTGATTTGCCTTCGGTAGTCTTTAAAGCCAAATCCCTCCAAGAATTATATCTGAGAAAATGCAAGTTGAGCCAAATTCATAATTCTATTGTTGACAATTTGGTGTTTAAGCATCTAGAAACACTTTCCCTATGCCGAGTCTACATGAGACTTTTGAGAAGATAATGTCATGCTGCCCTTCGATTGAAGACGTGACCCTCGATCGCTGTGAGGGGTTGAAAACCGTTAAGTTGATCAATAAGCATCGTAAACTCAAAGAATTTGAATTCCATGCTGATGAGGTGTACGAAGAAGATAAGGATTATTGTAGCATCAAAATCGATGTCCTAACTATTGAAAGAATCAACATTTGGGGCTGTCCAAATTGGTTTCACCACCATTGCCACAAGCACTTCCTACATCTAAAGGATTTATATCTGGTGAATGTGCGTCTTTCTACAAAGTCATTTGACAGCTTTACGTGTAACTTTCCCTCTCTCGAAGACTTGTCACTTTGCTCTTGCTATGGCTTCAAAGAAATCCAGCTATCGAGTCGCTCCATTAAGCGCTTGAGTATTAGGGATCTGAAAAAGTCAATGAAGGTTACTATTGATGCCCCAAACATAATTTATTTTGAATATTCGCGCTGTCCTCTGCCATCATCAATATCTTTCACAACATCTGATCATGAGTGGAAATCTGATATACGCCTGGAAATCAGATATAGTGATTATTCAACATTGTTCATTAAGCTAAATGAAGTGCTCAAGGCATCAAGTCAATCTCAAATCTCTTTAGATCTCTCTGATGGGCATCATCACATAAGAGATACTAATAAGGGTGGTTTTAATGAACGTGTTGCGGTGGAACACTTGGTTTTAAGGGGATATTTTTCGCGTTCTTCCTTTTCATCTCTCTTAACTTTGTTGTTTCGCATTTGTCGTCCAAGATACATTAGTGCACAACTTAGTTGGATGATCGAAGAAGAAGACAAGGAACTAAGTTTCTATGCGAAATTCTCCTACACAAGAGAAAAGGGAGGGATTTCTACTTTTCGCAACAAGATTTGGAGGAAGTAACAATGGAAGTCTCTGAGAGCAATGAAGATGAATGGCGTCATGTTGAGGGGACAAGTGCATTTTCAAACAACCAAAAGACTCAATTTCGATTGAAATGGAGAGGGTTAAGCTAGTCTGCTTCATAATTTATTAATTATTTAGAGTTATTTTCGAAGAATAATTTGTTTTCGTATTTTATTATCCCTATCTATAACCTTATTATAAGGATGAGAATTATGTTTTCAAATTTTATAGTTCTTCACTGCATCCCTTTTTGTTTCTGATCAATTGCTTATGTTAATGTTAATCTTTGGTCATGTCAATTGGTGTTTGCTTGATATATAGATAGACATTATGTTGCTTTATTATGTTCTGGCATTTTGTATTACGGGTTTTTGCGTCTGTTGACATGTCTTAGAGCCAGTATTTTGAATGCTTAATTGCCTCTTTTTGTTCAATGATTTTTGTCCTAATATCGTGAGTGATGACATTAGTTGATATGTGTTTGTAATTTGCAGATATTGATGTGGGTATTTTTTGAATTATAATAAGAAAGGAATTAATGCGATGTCAAAACACTCATTTAGTATTGGTTCACAGGAGTAGTGGTTCTTGGTTTCTACATTTTGTGATTTGCTGTAAAATCTAGTCATATGTATTTAGTATCAGCTTGAAGTAGATATAATCGGATTCTTTATCTTCTTTACTATTGAAGCTTCACATTGTCCTTGTCAAGGCTCATTTGTAATTGTTGAGTAACGTGAATATGTAATTTAATAATTATTATTTTATTTTTTCTTATTTAATATTTTGACTTTCTTGTCAAAATTTAATTGTTTATCAAAGATTTGATATGTATGATATTTTGGTAATTGTCATGTATATTATTACTGTTAAATTATGTTGTAATTTTCTTTCTCTAATATCGGATTTGTATATTGTAATATATATTATTTAGAAGTCAAAGTTCTTATCTTATTTCCTTTATATTAATATTAACCTACAATATATTATGTATAATTCCTTCCTTAGAGAAGAAGTCATTTTTTCCTCCTAATATTATTAAGACTCTAAAGATTTAATCTTATTTCATTATTAATGATAGTTACTTGCTATATTTTGTATATATATTATTTTTTTTCCTCTTATTTTGTAGGCTCTTATACAAGGAATGTGTGCCCATATAATTAAAGTTGAAAGCTTGCTCACAAAAAATTCACGCATTAAGAGAGATTAATCGAAACTAAATCGCTTGAGAGAACATTTTATTCTTGCTGTTATTTTTCGAAACTGGTGGATGCGACTTTTGGCGTCCACAATATTATCATGCAGTCAGAATTGTTTTCTTTCATAGTTTTTACTATTTTCGTTAATATACAATCTTTTGATTGTGAGTTTTAGTTTGTGGAAGAGTTATACTGATTTAAACCATATCTAATTTTAAGGAGTTTTTAGTTTATATTTACTGGTAGATTACGATTTTTGTAATCATTGAAACACAAGTTTTTAATAGTAAAGAATTTCTCTCTGTTGGCTTGACTATAAGAATAAACCATTCCTATAGTCAAAAGTTTATACGTCTGCCTTTTATTTTTTGCTACTTATTTTATACTCTTTATAGCGGTTGTTTTATATTGTTTAAAACTGTGAATCGAGATCGCAAGTGATATGTTTCATGCGTGTTTCACATTACAAAAAAATTCTGTTTGCTAACGGGCTGATCCGTCAACATCGGTCGCTTACGGATACCGCACCTAAGCATTTCTGGCGTCAGCAAGTTGATTGTTGACGGGATTAACGTACCCACAACAGAATCGGAGAAGATTATTGTTTTGTATTCATTGATAATGACCCTTATATTTTTGATGTAATAGTCTTTGACGGCAAAGGCGTTACAAGCCATGACTTTTGTGGTGTGAAAGATCCGGATGAGTTTAAGATGAATAATGTTCCTTCTTTCAAGTAGCAGTATCGAAGACTGCTCTTAACCGTGGACGAATTGTAAGTTGAAGATTTTATAAATTATCTGCAACTAGTACACTTTCCAGCAATTATTGATATTACGTTAGCAGCTTCTAATCATGCAAGCTTTTTATAGGCCATACCAAAGGACTTCTGGACTAAGCATGTGGTTTCAGGAGGTAATGGTCATCAGAAGAAGGTTACGATTCTAGGGTTTTTAGATTTTGGGTTGTTGATTTATCAAGTTGGGCATCAGATGGTAGCCATGTCCTTACTGGCTTCCAGGAGATGCTTGAAGACTTATGTTTGCCACTCGACTCAACCTTCGTCCTTCAGCTTCTGGATCTCCCATATTTTATTTTTGTTTTGTGGATATAGAAAGTTGCATAGTTAAGAATACTGCATTTTTTATGTTTATATTTATATTTGGCATGGAATAGATATAATGGGAAATTAGATGTATTTTGACTATGTTTTGGCATGTGAATTAGATATAATGGTGAATGCTTAATCTTTTGCAGTAATGCTTTTTTTGAAAGCATTGTGTAAATTGCTCATATTATCAGTTTATGGAGAATCTCCAGGTTTCCCAAGAAGTTGGTTCTTTTCCCATACAACTATTGGTTCTGGTGAATTTAGAAGTGTTTAGAAAAAATGCTTGTTATGAAAGCAATGTAAAGGCTCTGCAGTGTGATAAGGCATAGTTATCCTGTAACCATTTTATATTTCTCAAAATAATCGATGATAAAACTGGAATAAAGTGGTGAAAATTTCTAAAATGACACTTAATTTGTAACAAATTGAATCTCTAAAACGGCACTTGTTTTAAAACGAGGGGACTATATTTTTAAAATGACTCCTCAACTATTATATTTTTTTATAAATGGTCTTCTACTATCAATTTTTTGGGTAGAAACATGGCCATAAAAGTTGTGTGTGATGAAAATATCTCTTTTGGGTTTCGGATGAGTTATCGACGTCACCAAAATTTTGCGTGGTGATTTAAAAAAACAATAAGAATCGAACGGAACCAATGAAACCTGAAACATAGAAACAGAATTTGATGAATAGATGTACAAAAACATAATTAGGGCTAGAGGTTCGTAAGGGTTACAGAGGTAGATGGGGTTGAAATTTTGTGTGGTTCCTTAAAAAAAAAAAAAGAAAGAAGAATCTAATGGAACCGAAGACGGCCAGAACGGATCATCGAAATTAGACTCACCAACAACCTTTTAGTTTTGTGATTCTCTCAGATGGACATATTTCTGGTGTTTAATCCTAGCACTCATAAAAGAACGATGGGTGAAAAGGATCCAATTGTACTCTCACCAAGTATCCTTAATCGGTACCGCAATATCGCACAAAATCTCATTTAACCATGACTTAATCTTCAAATCCCATTTCAATCTGATCTTATCTACCGATGAATTCTCCTTCACTCCCTGCATTTTCGCGACGAAGAATTGTTTTCAAAACTCAAAGATATTAGAAACCGCGACAAAATCCAATCTATATATATATATATATAAAAGGCTAGCGTTTCTAAAAATATTTCTTAAAGTCCTCCCGCCCATTTTACTTACTATTTGTAGTATACATATTTATTATACATAAAATTATTTGTGTAAATATTCTTTTGAAGATTATGATTTATGTAAAGAAGATATTAAATATATAGAAGAATTATGTGTACTTATAAATAAAATCTGAGAAAAAAATAATATAGTTTTTTCTTTAATAAAATATAAAATATAAAAAATTATTTAAAATAAATATATAAATATATGTAAATAATTATTTAATAAATTTTAAGAACCCAAAAAAGCAAAAGTAAAATACAAATTAAGGGATCAATCATAAAAACAAGAATCAATCGAGATCCCTTAAATTAGTTTTTCAAATTATTCTATTTCCTTGTACAAATCATCATTGACCCTATATAAAAGAGTCTGTAATTATTTGTAAAACACACAACAATGAATACAAATCACTTTACAATGAAATACCATTTTCTAACATGGTATCAAAAAAGGTTATTATTCTAGGAACTCAGAACTAGATCATCATCGTTCCAATACCTTCTCAGCCTTTTTTTTTTTCTGTTCCAACACCTTCTCGATTTTCTTTTACAGTTTTTTGATCAAGGCAGTAGCCTCTTCCTTCTTTTCTTTCCCTGAAAAGAAAACACAAAATCCAAAATGTCAAACGATCCACAAACAACCCTCACAACCAATACAACCAACACAAATAACACAGCACATAATGAATTAACCCTCCATATTGCAAATCTAGTACGAAATTCTGACAATGTTACATTCGTATTTAAACTGGATGGGAACAACTACCCACTGTGGTCTCGACTCATGAGAGTGGCCATAGGAAGCAGAGGAAAATCCATCCACATTACTGGACAACCACCACCACCAAACGCAGCAGATCCAACCTATTATCATTGGGAGGAAACAGACTTGTCTGTTTTCTCGTGGCTCATACAAAACATGGAAAGGAAATCAGTAACAAACCATGCTCAACATCAGACCGCCATGGCCGTATGTGACAGCCTGGTAATCACGTACGGGAGTGGAATAGATCCATTCCAAATCTACGATTTAGAGGTAAAAGCCAACAAAGTCAATCAAGGCCTACTTACCTTGGAGGATTAATGGAACCAATTACAGGCGATATGGCTTACCATCGACCGAAGAGGCCGAACCCTCTCGGCTGCTGCGACGAAGGAATCGATAAATACAGGAAAATAATTGCAAACTGCCAATTATACCAATTTCTCTCTGGACTAGATACCAAGTATGATGGTATTCGGCGAGACATCCTCAAAGAGATACCGATTCCCTTAGCCAAATCGGCGTTCTCAAAGGTGAGAAGGGAGGTCGCCCGACTACAAATCTTGCAACCGACAACCAACCCCACCGATTTGGACACATCATCGGGAGTAGGAGCTGGATTCGGATCTCGCAACACCGCAACACGGCCAGAGGGACACCGACAGCCAACCAGAGGACCTCAAACTCGCTCCGGAACCCGTCATCGCGAGGAAAAGTGGACAAATCGAAGCTTTAGTGCACTCACCGTGGAATGCAAAATCACACCAGAGAGATGTGTTTCCAACTCGTAGGATATCCCGACTGGTGGGAAGATAACCACAAAATCCCACAGGCGAAGGGAAAATCGGTGATTGGAGTGGATAGCCATGAGGTAGCCGGAGCAGCCCGAAGGTAGACAGAAGGGGGCGTGCGGCAAATTATAACGAGGGAAGGACGGAAGTAGGGTTTGAACAAAAGGGGAGCATCGCGGCGGGTTATGACAAATGAGACGAGGGAGAGACAGGTATAGGGTTTGGTGATTTTCCACTAAACCCTTTGCTTTCCTCCAATTTACAATTTAACCCCCCTACTCCCTATTCAAATACGGAAACAAACCCATGCTTTACAAAAATAAAACCCAATTTCTTGCATAATACTAAAACTAACCCTATATTATGTAAAAATGCTCCCTTAAATATTTCCACTGCAAACCAAGCCCAAAAATTTTGTGATAAAAAAGATAGAGGATGGATTTTCGATTGTGGGGCCACAGATACAATGACTTTTGACAAAACTGATATTCTTGAGTCATCAAAACCACTCCGAACGCATGTTCAAACTGCCAGTGGTGACTTAACTCGAGTGGAAGGGGCTGGAACTATAGAAATTTCTCCCACTTTACGACTATCAAATTGTCTATATGTTCCGTCACTTTCTCATAAGCTAATGTCAATTAGCCATGTCACGAAAGAACTTAACTGTACAATGCTGATGCATCCTCACTTTTGTTTTCTACAGGATATCAGGACGGGGGAGATTATTGGACGTGGCACTGAGCAAAACGGGTTGTACTATGTGGATGAGATAACTCAACAAGGCAAAGTGATGCTCGCTCATGGATCTACAGACCGAGAAACCTGGCTTTGGCACCGACGGTTGGGGCATCCCTCCACGGGTTATCTCAAGCTTTTATTCCCAAAATTAGTGGC
>BMAC01000969.1:102093-139409 GCA_014905375.1 Phtheirospermum japonicum | reverse complement strand
GCCACTAATTTTGGGAATAAAAGCTTGAGATAACCCGTGGAGGGATGCCCCAACCGTCGGTGCCAAAGCCAGGTTTCTCGGTCTGTAGATCCATGAGCGAGCATCACTTTGCCTTGTTGAGTTATCTCATCCACATAGTACAACCCGTTTTGCTCAGTGCCACGTCCAATAATCTCCCCCGTCCTGATATCCTGTAGAAAACAAAAGTGAGGATGCATCAGCATTGTACAGTTAAGTTCTTTCGTGACATGGCTAATTGACATTAGCTTATGAGAAAGTGACGGAACATATAGACAATTTGATAGTCGTAAAGTGGGAGAAATTTCTATAGTTCCAGCCCCTTCCACTCGAGTTAAGTCACCACTGGCAGTTTGAACATGCGTTCGGAGTGGTTTTGATGACTCAAGAATATCAGTTTTGTCAAAAGTCATTGTATCTGTGGCCCCACAATCGAAAATCCATCCTCTATCCTTTTTATCACAAAATTTTTGGGCTTGGTTTGCAGTGGAAATATTTAAGGGAGCATTTTTACATAATATAGGGTTAGTTTTAGTATTATGCAAGAAATTGGGTTTTTTTTGTAAAGCATGGGGTTGTTTCGTATTTGAATAGGAGTAGGGGGGTTAAATTGTAAATTGAACAAAATGGTGTTGCCGAAAGGAGGAATCGAATCCTTATTGAAATGACACGTGCCATGATGATCGAGTCTCGTGTACCCACATATTTCTGGCCTGATGCAGTTGCCACCTCTGTCTACCTACTGAATCGCCTTCCTACCAAGACACTCCAACTTAAAGCCCCGTTACAAAAATTATCTACCCTCGCCAAAATACCTCTCGCCCTTACACTTCAACTTCGAGTCTTTGGCTTCTCCGTATTCGTTCATATTCCCAAACACGAACGAACCAAGCTCACTCCTTGCGCAGTAAAGTGCGTGTTTGTTGGGTATGGCATTAACCAGAAAGGATATAGATGCTACAACCCCAAGACTCGCCAAATCTTAACCTCCATACACTGCAATTTTCTTGAAACAGAGTTCTTTTATGCTAACCACCTTAGTAGTTAGGGGGAGAGTGAGAAAGAAAGTGATATTGACCTACTAAGTTGGTTGCCAATGCCAGTTTCGGAAGTAGATCCAACAGAGAAAGTTAACTTCGCCACTGAGCCAATCTTAAACACTGAAGCACAATCTACAGCTCCGCTGCCAGAACCTATGTCTCCTCTGTCACTGATATCCGAGGTAAGAGTTTCGGAACCTACCTCTATTTCTGGGTCTTCTAATGATCTTTTTCCAGCGATGGAACAGGAAGAGAATACGATAGATAGTGATACTGGTCGATATGTGTTCCCACCCAGGAGTAATCGAGGACTTCCTCCCAAACGATATACCCCCAAGAAAACCGCGAGAAGAACTCAGTACTCTATTGGTAATTACGCCAAAGGAAATCTAACCAAAGTCGCTACAGCCTACGAAGCAGCTTTATATGAAGAAGAGATCCCACAAACAGTAGAAAGGGCTCTCAAATCCGAACACTGGAAGAACGCTATGAAAAAAGAGATGGATGCGTTAGCCCGGAATCATACATGGGATAAATGCCAGTTGTCAGAAGGAAAAATGTCGGTAGGATGCAGATGGGTGTTCACAATTAAACGAAAACCAGACGGATCTGTTGAACGATACAAAGCTCGGCTAGTTTCAAAAGGGTACACACAAACATATGGGATAGATTATGCAGAAACCTTCTCACCGCTGGCAAAGATGAACACTGTTAGAGTTCTACTCTCCATTGCCGTCAACAAAGATTGGATACTTCATCAGTTTGACGTTACAAATGCATTTCTTCATGGGGAATTGGAAGGAGAGGTTTACATGGAGGCACCCCAGGGCCTCTCAAGTGAATTTGAAGATGGCGAGGTTTGCAGATTAAAGAAAGCCTTATATGGACTTAAACAGTCCCCGAGGGCATGGTTTGGGAGGTTTTCCACAACTATGAAGAAATATGGGTATCAACAGAGCAACTCAGATCACACCCTATTTATGAATAAACGAGGTAAACTGATTACCTGTTTGATTATTTATGTAGACGATATTATCATAACATGTGACGATTCAGAAGAGATCAAGAAGTTGAAAGAGAATTTGTTTAAAGTGTTTGAGATGAAGGATCTAGGGAATTTGAAATACTTCCTCGGGATCGAAGTAATCAGATCAAAAGGGGGAATCTTCATCAACCAGAAGAAGTACACTCTAGATCTTCTAGTTGAGACAGGAATGCTAGATTGCAAACCAGCTGATACCCCCATCGCTGTGAATCATGGGCTACGAATTGTGGAGGGGGTAAAACTAGCAGATCGAGGGAGATACCAGCGACTTGTAGGGAAATTGATTTATCTTTCTCATACCCGACCAGATATTGCCTACGCTGTTAGTATTGTAAGTCAGTTTATGCACCGACCTCAAACTGATCACTTGGAAGCTGCGCTAAGAATTATAAGATATCTAAAAGGAACCTTTGGATATGGACTGTTGTTTAAGAAAACTGGACATCTGGAGATACAAGCCTATACAGACGCGGACTGGGTTGGAAATCCAATCGAAAGAGGATCCACAACTGGATACTTTACCGTTGTTGGAGGCAACCTCGTCTCTTGGAGAAGCAAAAAGCAAAAAGTAGTGGCCCTCTCAAGTGCCGAAGCAGAGTTTAAAGGAATCAAAAATGGTTTAACTGAGGTTCTTTGGTTAAGAAAACTATTGGTAGAATTAAATCTCCATTCATTGAAAACATGCCAAATGTTTTGTGACAACAAAGCAGCCATCAGTATCTCACAAAATCCGGTGCAACATGACAGAACGAAACACGTCGAGGTGGATAGACACTTTATCAAAGAAAAGATCGAGGGTGGAATCGTGGCGCTACCATTTGTGCGATCAAAAGATCAGCTCGCTGACATCTTGACCAATGCCAGAAATTCCAAAAGTTTTGCAGAAATTCTCGGCAAGTTGAGTATCGGTGATCCCGCCACTTAACTTGAGGGGGAGTGTTGGAATCAGTCAAGAATCAATCAAGACAAATTAATGGATCAATCATACAAACAAGAATCAATCGAGATCCCTTAAATTAGTTTTTCAAATTATTTTATTTCCTTGTACAAATCATCCTTGAACCTATATAAAGGAGTCTGTAATTATTTGTAAAACACACAACAATGAATACAAATCACTTTACTATAAAATACCATGTTCTAAGTGGAAATCTTATATACGCCTGGAAATCAGATATAGTGATTATTCAACATGGTTCATTAAGCTAAATAAAGTGCTCAAGGCATTAAATCAATCTCAAATCTCTTTAGATCTCTCTTATATATGTGGGCATTATCACATTAATGACATTAATAAGGGTGGTTTTAATGAATGTGTTGCGGTGGAACACTTGGTTTTAAGGGGACATTTTCCGCGTTCTTCCTTTTCATCTCTCTTAACCTATGAAGCATGGATTCTTCTACGAGGATGCCGTACCCGCAGCGAATACTTACCGGATACGACACTTTTGCGAACACGTATCAATACGTACCCATAAAGTATCAATGTTTTAAAGAAATTTTGACCGTCTCAACTTTTGGATTTAATGAATAAAACGTAATAAGAATTTAACTCATCCTAATATGAAACCACAAATTGTGAGAGATAGTACAAATGTTTATAGGTTTCAGGAAAAAAAAATAAAATATTTTTTTTATTGTATAAATAATTTACTTGTTTAATGTATTTTTTAAACTTATCACATTTGAAATTTAAATATTTATGAAATTCTAGTTTTTTTTGTTAATACAACTATATTTCAATATATATATATATACCGTAAAATTTCAACACATAACATATCTGCGTACCCGTATCGTATTGTACCAGTGTTCCGTGCCCGTATCAGTGCTTCATAGCTCTTAACGTTGTTATTTCGCATTTGTCGTCCAAGATACATTAATGCACAACTTAGTTGGACGTTCGAAGAAGAAGAAGACAAGGAACTAACTAAGTTTCTATGCGAAATTCTCCTACACAAGAGAAAAGGGAGAGATTTCTACTTTTCGCAACAAGATTTGGAGGAAGTAACAATGGAAGTCTCTGACAGCAATGGAGAAGAATGGCGTCATGTTGAGGAGACAAGTGCATTTTCAAACAACCAAAAGACTCAATTTCGATTGAAATGGAGAGGGTTAAGCCAGTCTGCTTCATAATTTATTAATTATTAGAGTTATTTTTGAAGAATCATTTGTTTTCGTATTTTCTTATCCCTATCTATAACCTTATTAAAAGGATGAGAATTAAGTTTTGGAATTGCACGTTTTTCGCTGACTTTATGTTGCTTCAAGTTTTCGATTTCCAAATTTTTTGTTGTCTCTATGTTGCTCAGTTTCTTTTGTTTCTCATGACTCGTTTATATCTGAGATGATTTTTACAGGAAAAGGGAAGGCGATAAAAAAGACCCAAGGCATTTTTGCCAGATATTGTATATGGTTTAGTTTATGCATCAAATTGCAAGAAATCGACAACTGCAACCGAGGATTCCGAAACCATGGTGATCCCAGTCGCAAAAGTGTGTTCTATCTAAGTTCTCAACTATTGAATGCCAAATCTGCACATTTACAAATTTATCGTTCGTTTTTTGTTCTGTTTTTTTAAGTTTTGTGAAAGCTTTGGTTGAGAAAACTAATCAAACAAAAAATTATACACAGCAAATTTTCAAACATAATTAAAACGTACAAACACACGAGATAGATATACAAACTTATATAGCATGCCACCTCATTCGATCGCCACATCATACAATGACGGAACAAGCCATCTGAAGAGACCAACGCTTGTCTCTCCTCTCAGTCTCTGACCCGAGTACGCCTCCAATATACTCCAAAGCTCGCCAACACTCCATTTCTGAGACACAATCCATTGCACAACAAGTTCGAGCTTCTCCAATGCCTCCAACCCAAACGTATAATACATCACAAAAGGCCTCATCGCTTGAGAAGCTGCCAGCCATTGGATCACGGCTTTAACTTCCGGATCTCCCCCAAACGCACCACAACCCCAATTCCCTGTCGCCACACCAATCTCACCTTCATAACTATCCTGATCAATAAAAAAACCACAAAATGCCTTGTTAGTTTCACGAAGGAGCCCTTCGATGCTGTATTGTGTGTTTCCAGGGCGGCGAAGAGCGTCGATCGCAATTATCCTCGTTCTGCGCCTTTTCATTTCATCGACGCTCTTTTTGTCCTCGTAGTCTCCGGAAAAGCGGAACGACGTAGAATAGCCGGTGTAATCTGAGAATCTTTCGGCGCCGACAATTTCGATAGCCTCGTTGTCATCCATCATAGGCAAGAAAAGAATGCTGACAATCAGCTCTGGATTGATCATGAAACGGATTTCTTCTTGGACACAGCCCCGTCTAAGAGCACCACCTCCGATGTATTTATTTGCGAAATCTACCTCAAGAGCTTCTTCGGATGATTGATCTTCAATTAAACCGGAAGTGTGAACCTATAATTATAGCATTGTACATAGTCAGTCGATTTTCAAGCCAATTAAGCGTAGTATATGAGAGTATATATGATTTTTGGAGGCAAATTTGCAAAAAAATAAAATAAAATAAATCATGTTTTTCGAAGTAGTCGTGTAACTAACTCAATCGTGGTCTTGCAAAATACATAGTTTGTGAAATAGTCCTGCAATTAAACAAAATCTCAATTTTTATATAAATAGTTTCAAGGACTTTTTTCGCAAAATGTAACTTTTATAGGACCATTTTGCTGCCAGTTTATAGTTACATGACTAATTATATAATTTTTCCATTTTTGGAGGGTGGGTTGAAGTTTTGAATTCTATAAACATCAATAGGAAAAAATTCATTTTTGGTTCATTATATTGACCACTTTCCATGAAAGGTACATGATATTGGCCACGTCGGCTAAGTTGGCCAATTCATCAAAAAAGATCACCCGATCGGTTTTTTTTGCTGACGTCTCGTTTATTACCTTAAACCTGCAGAGGGAAATATTAGACTTGCTCCAGAAATCAACCTCGGGACAAACAATGCTAGATGATGGATTGTTCTTCAAAGGGAGAACTTTTCGCTCAAAGGATACATT
This sequence comes from Phtheirospermum japonicum, assembly GCA_014905375.1. Lineage (NCBI taxonomy): Eukaryota > Viridiplantae > Streptophyta > Magnoliopsida > Lamiales > Orobanchaceae > Phtheirospermum > Phtheirospermum japonicum. The sequence continues at coordinate 133,262 of BMAC01000969.1, read as the reverse complement.
CCCCATAGGCATATCCCTGCATACCTTCTCGAAATAGTGAACTATGCACTTTATTTTATTTTCTTGATTCGCCCTGTTACGCTGGTATAGACATCTGAAAACCGAAAAGTGAGCATGAAATAGGCCTTTTATTTTATAGGCAGCACTACAAAATAAGGATGAAAACATACACAAATAATCTATCAAAGTTGATAGGTCGAAGATGCTTGTCGTCTCTATTAGTGGTTGGAAACAGGCAAAAAAGCGCACAAACCAAAAGTGCAGCAATCAATTCCTGAAATAAGCACAAAAGCTTATAATCAGATATTGAGTTCAATCCTAGCATATTGTGGTTATCCTCAAAATTTAAATATAAAATAGCAGGAAAACAAACACACACACACACTACCTGACTAAGAAACACGATGCCTGGTTGTTGCGGTTCCAATACTCTCAGACCAGTTTCCATTCCGTTGAACACAACTGCATTCTGATAATGGGCTTCCAATAACGTTGGCAACCTCAACATTAATTCAGCGAGTCGTGGGACCACTTCTCCGAACCACTTCTCGGCTTCATCCTTTTTCATCATCTAAAGTAACAATAAACCAAAAGGTCATTTGAGATTTTAGCGTTGGATACGCCCCAACATCAAGTAAGCATTTTGGCTGGAAAACGTCGTCATAAGCCATTCATAATGAAAACTAGAAGTTTATTTAATTGTAAAACATTGGATGAGAAAAGTCACCAAAAGTCATTTGATATTTTATTTTATGTTCTTGAAAGAGGGTAGCTAAAATTGGAAATGAAGATTTAATTTTAGCAATAATAAATAAAAGACACTATACATCAACTTCAAAATAAACTATAAATCAGTACTAGTTTTGATAGTGTGTGTATGTGTGTTAATTGGAAAATTTCACAAGCTACATCATAACTACACAATGAATATGGTAATAACTATTGTTGGTTTTATTTAGAAAGAAATCAAAATTAATTAAACTCTAAATAAAACATATTGTTAAAAAGTACTCCTGTCAAAATCACGATTCAACTCGTAAAATTGTACAATTTTATGAGTCAAGACCAAGAAATCAAATCGTGTGTAAAATCGTATTTTCGAAAAATCGTAAAAATCGTGATTTTGTCAAATTCTAATTCTGGTAAAATGTGACAATTGAGCCACTTTATTTTTAATACTATTTTCGCAATTGGGTCACTTTTTTTTTTCCCGCTTAATTGGCCATTTTGTTGACTTATAAGCCCAAGAATAAAATAAAACCAAGCAAAGAAAAAAGAAAATCCTAAACCAGATAGGTACTCGATGATTCGTGTAAATGGTTTCGAGTTATTATTTGACTTATTATTGTTAATTTGTGGTCTTTCTTCTTTTTTTCCCATTTGTTGGTATTTTTAATTGTTTTTACATAAAACCATATGATTTACATAAAAAAAAACACATTAGAGAGGTCAAAAAATATATGAACTTAGGTAAAGTTCTTGAACTTCAATCATCCACAATGGAACATATGAACATATGAAACTAAATTTTATAAGATAATTAAATAAATTTCATTAAAATCTGAACTTTTTTTTTTTAAAGTCAAAGGGGAATACAAAAAAGACTTAGTGAACTTACATCGTCGAAGAATACGGAAAAGCCGAGTGATGCAGAGGGATTGAGAGAAGAAAGTCCAAGAGAAAGGCGTAGGTCGGCGATGACGACGGCAAAGTGTTGACCGGAATTGACATTGCTGTGACTCGGGCCTTTGGAGAGGGTTTTAAGGGCCTCAACCACCGCTGGAGGCCAGCAGACGGCGGAGGATAAGAGGGTCACCGGCAAAAATGGCAGAATTGACCTGAAATCCTCTCTGCTTTCCATGGAATGATTACTCGTGTTTAGACTTGTGAGAAGAATATATAGTCATTTTTCAATTTGACTTTTTTACTGAAATACGGTCAAACAAATTTTGACTTTCATCAAACATGATGGTTTGCAAGAAAACATAAATTAACACAATTTTAGTTTTAGTTTTTTCTTTTTTTGTTTTTTTTCTTGTAAATGAACATAATCGAGTCGAGCTTTTAAATAACCACTTGTTCGTTAAAAAATTACAAATTTAAGTCAGATCGAGCTTTTATCGAAACTAAGAAACATATGTTAGACCTCGAGATCATTTATTGAAATGTTAGTTCATTTAGAATTTAAATTCTATCAATTTATATAATATAATGAAAATAATATTTATATCAATTGGTATAATATATATTGTATATATTATTTATATTATATAAATTATGCTTGTTTTGTCGAGATTTTCATTTTTTTGTTCATAATCATAAGGTATTCAAAATTGTATGAATAGTAAGAATTCTTATTTGTTATAGGATTTAAAAATTTTTACATGTTAATGTAGATGACAAATCATGTTTGAAAAGTGAATAATAATGTATAATTATATTGTATTTGATGTCAAATCATGCAGGTGGTAAAATATTATTATATTATATTTAGTAAAATTTAATCATTTCATTATAAAATATTGTTATTTGATTATTTAATATAACAAAAGAGTATTTCACATTTTAAATCCCAAATTTAATATTTCAAATTCTAGCCAAACAGGGCTTAATAAACCATCAAACAAATCGATTCACGAGTTTAACCCTGAGCTCAAGCTCACCTCGTTTACTAATTAGACTCGACTAAAGTAAGTTAAACTTGAATACTCCCTCCATTTCTTAATAAGTGTCGTTTTAGAGTTTTTGTTCAAAATTAAGAAACATAATATTTGACTAATACATCCTCAATCAATTAATAATATACACATTTAATTACTTCAATTATTTCCCTTTAGTTATTCTATTACCATAAATTTGTTATATTTTTTAAAATAAACGGGGATAAAACTGGAATAAAGTGGCGAAAAATTCTAAAATGACACTTAATTTGAAATTAAATTGAGTTTCTAAAACAACACTTATTTTGAAACGGAGGGAGTAATTCGCAATTAACTCTGACTGATCTACGATTTGACAAGTGGCAAAAAAGTCAACCCGGCGACATACCAACTGCATCACGTTATATGTAGTTGGGTCTTGCACGTTCGTCTCAAGCGATTGGACGTAGATCTTAAATAATGGTTAAATTAATTAATTAATTAATATGTTGAATTAACTAAAGTCACGTCTTAGGCTTGATCAGGGTTTTACCATCGTTCCACTTTCAGTAACTATACTAATTATCAGTTTCGGTTTCATAAATTGTTATTTTCGGTCTCATTATATATGTTGTGATTATTTGATCATTGTACAGAAATTAAAAATTATAATTGGTATTATAATTGTATATATTAATTATACATAATACTCTTTTTTTTAATAAATAAAAGTGTAAATATAATAAAAATAGTGGTAATATTAGTAATGATTCTAGGTGTTCTAAAAAATATACATATCCTCTAGGTTTAGTCTAATTATAAAAATCTAATGACTATATTTTAAAATTACAAATATTTAATCATATTTAATTATATTTCACATACTGCATTTATCAATAAAAACTTATATTAATATAAAAATAATTTGATTAAATGAATACATACTATTTAACTTTATTTATATGCAATCACTTAATTACTCATACTTCGATCATTCAAAAAAAGGAAATAAATTATTATTCATTCAAAACAAGGAAATACTATTGTTTTAAAAAGCTATGAATTGGAATTTTCTTAATGGATCTTTTTGTTTCCTTCTTTATTTATTTTATACAAGTGAATTTCTGAATTAGATGCCCGAATATACATAACTTTGGAAACTATAATAAGTATTTTTACCCAAATAGAAGTTTATTCAAACAAGATCTCTAAAAGAAGGAAAATTATAAGTCGGCAGTAAACAATATTATTAATTTATTTTCTTTTAATACAAGAGTTACGCGATGAAAAACAGAGAAGATAGTTCCAACTCCATGAAAAAAAAAAAAAAACTCTCAAATAAAAAATTACTACACAAGTCTATGGACAGGTTATCCGAATTGCCACAACACATACTGCAGCACATACTCTGTCTCCTCTCCCAAGACCAGGCTGTCCAAACCTCTGTGCTGTCCAAATCATGGCGTCACCTTTGGTCTACCCGCCCCAAAATCGAGTTTTATCAAGACTGTTACCCTAAAGTAGATAAAAAGACATTCATGTCCCTCCTCGACAACACTTTACAAGGCTACCATGACCAAAACCTCTGCATACAAGAATTCGTCTTATGGATGTCGAGAGCTGATTCGAAGCCCGTTTCGCTTCTTCAAAAATGGATTCCAATAGTCATGCTGAACATGGGAGTCCAGGTATTTAATATCAATTTTTTCTTCGAATCTTTCGCTTTTTTCGACCTGCCCTCTGTCGTCTTTCAAGCCGAATCCCTCCGAGAATTATATCTTGAAAAATGCAGGTTGAACCACATTGATAATTCTATTGACAAGGTAATGTGTAAGCATCTTCATACACTGTCCCTCACCCAAGTTTACATTGTCGACGAGACTTTCGAGATGATAATGTCGAGCTGCCCTTTGATTGAACGTTTGGTACTATATTATTGTGAGGGGTTGAGAACCATTAAGGTGAAAAAGGGACAAAATAATAATAGTCTCAAGCACTTTGACTTTCGTGATAAGCCGAGCATTGGTTATTGTAGCATTGAAATCGACGCCCCGAGTATTGAAACCATCAAAGTTGTGCACTGTCCGAATTGGTTTGACCACCGTCAGCTATACTTTCCACGTCTCAAGTCATTATATCTGAACAATGTGCGTCTCTCTACGACAAATTCATTCGACATCTTGTCGTTGAATTTCCCCTGTCTTGAAGAGTTGACACTTGACTGGTGCTATGGCTTCGAGGAATTTGAGTTGTCGAGTCATTCGATTAAGCGCCTGACCATTACAGGCTTGAGAAAGTCAATCAAGGCTACTATTGATGCCCCAAACATACTCTATTTAAAATATTCAAGCTATTTTCTGCCATCATCAATCGCTTTCACAACAACATGTGGTCATGACTGGAAATCGGATATTCGCCTGGATTTCGAGGATATAAATGACTCTTTATCATGGTTACTTAAGCTACATGAACTGCTCAAGGTCAATCTCAAATCTCTTTAGATATTTCTTGTGGGAATCAGCACATTGTAGACACTGGATATGGTGGTTTTAAGGAAAGCGTTGCGGTGGAACATTTGGCTTTAAGGGAACGGCATTCACTTGATAATTCCTTTCCATCTTTCTTAACTCTGTTGTTCCGTATTTGTCATCCGAGGTATATAGGCGAGTACTGGTTGTACGGGGACGAGGCGCGGGTTGGAAGGGAAGGAGAAAAGAAGCGACTCGCTGAGACTTTGAGCAAGATACTCTTAATGGAGAGAGAAAGTAAACGGGATTTGGAGGAAGTGAACGTGGAGGCCACCAACGACGTTGACCAAGAAGAATGGTGCTCGACAAGTTTGTCAGAATGCGCCTTATTGCAAAATCATGCGCCACAAGATGTGATTATTCGCTTCCGATTGACATGGAGACAGGAATTGAGATGAATTGTGAGTCTTAATATCTTAGCTGCTAATTAACTGCTTCATAATTTCTTAACAAGGATGATGATTATATGAGTTTTCAATTGACTGGTTATTCTACTGCTGGATCAGCTGTTAAATAGTATTTAGTCTTTCTTTCTATTACTACTAAAAAAAAGGCCATCGAAACAAGGTTATAGGCGTCGGTTGTTGTCAAAAACCGATGCCTACAGTCGCGCGGGATCTTTTTATAATTAAAAAAGTTATATACGTCGGTTTTAAAGCAGAAACCGATGCCTATAGTTGCGCTAGTTTTTTTTGTAATAAATAAAAGTTATATACATCGGTTGTCGAAGACAACCGATGCCTATATATTAATAGCATCGGTTGTTCCTCAACAACCGATTTATATAATAATAAGATAACCAAAAAATTTCATTAAAACAAATAGACATCGGTCTTGGTCAAACAACCGAGGCTGAAATATGTATGTTAGCTCTAAAAATGAGAGGAATAAGGAACCAAAGAATGGACCAACGGAAGTTGGTGAATAAATGTACAATTATGTAATTAGGATTAAGGTTTTGGTGGGACTATCGGCATCACATGGGGCTGAAAGTTTGAGTTGTGCTCTAAACAATGAGATGAATTCAACTGATGGGGTTGAAAATTTGAGTGGTGCTCTAAACAATGAGAGGAATCCAACAGAATCAACGACAGCCAGAGAACGAAGCACCTGAAGTAGGTTCATTTGAGCAATATTTAAGTTTTTTTTAGAGAATCCCAAAATCGAAAGATTGCTTCGATGAACTTGTTTCCAGTGCTATGATCCAATGCTCGTTCCAGTTTTCGTTGGTTCCGTTGAATTCATCTCATTCTTTTGAATCACCACGCAAAATCCTATATTTCAAGACATTTAAAAAAAATAAAATTATATTTTAGTAGGTAAAATAAGAAAAAATACGGAATTGATTGGGAGGTAAAAAAAATCATTATCATAATCATTATTATTATTATTATTATTATTATTATTTATTATTATTGTTGTTATATTTATTATTATTATTATTATTATTATTATTATTATTATTATTATTATTATTATTATTATTATTATTATGTTTTTAAGTAAATTTCTGTCCTAGTAGCATGAAAATACGATAACTTGGAAACTACATATAAAAAAAAGGGAAAAAGAATTTAAATAATAGTTTATAATTATTATTATTATTATTATTATTGTTATTATTATTATGTTTTGAAGTAAATTTTTGTATTAGTAGCCTGAAAATATGATAACTTGGAAACTATATATAAAAAAAAGGAAAAGGATTTAAAATAGAAGTTTATCAAATAAGATCTCTAAAACAAAATCAATACAATGATGATGGAGATCTTCCCACCATTTTATTCCCTACTAAATTACTTTTTAATAGGGTTTATTAATTAGGGCAGAATAATTAGTAGTTTCAATGTCCATGGACGACAGATTATCTCAATTGCCGCAACACATATTGCACCACATACTCTGTTTCCTCTCCCAAAAACAGGCAATTCAGACTAGTGTATTATCCAAGTCATGGCGTTACCTTGGATCAACTCGCCCCAAAATCGAGTTTCGTCAGCGTCACTTGGTATCCGTTCTGGACAATACATTACAAAGGTACCATGATCACAACCTTTCGATACAACACTTTTTCCTGGAGATGTATGAGAGAGTTGATTCCAAAACAATCTTGCTTCTTGAAAAATGGGTTCCAATAGTTATAATGAATATGGGTGCAAAGACGTTATATCTTAATTTTCATTTTCCCAATGATTTTGTCCTGCCCTCTATCGTCTTTCAAGCTGAATTCCTTAAAGAATTATATCTCGGTCACTGCAAGTTGAACCGAATCGATCCCACCGACAAGTTACTGTTAAAGTGACTTCAAAAGCTTACCCTCTTCCAAGTCCACATAGAGGAAGAAGCTTTTGAGAAGATAATGTCAAGCTGCCCTTTGATCGAATATTTGGTTTTGGATTGGTGTCTGGGGTTGAGAACCATTAAGGTGAATAAGGGTCATAGTAAAAATTATAATCTCAAGCACTTTGAGTTTCATCGCGAAATGAGGAACATTATATCTTGTAGTATTGAAATTGACTACGTCGCGTGTCTTGAGACCATCAAAGTCAAAGGCTGTCCGAATTGGTTTGACCTCCGTAATCTATACTTCACAAATCTCAAGTCTTTATACCTAAGGAATGTGCGTCTTGCTGCGATAAAATCACTCGACATCTTTTCGTCTAATTTCCCAATTCTTGAAGACTTGACACTAGACGATTGCTATGGCTTCGAAGAATTCAAGCTATCCAGTCCCTCGATTAAGCGCCTCACTTTTAAAGGATCAAGAGAGGCAATCAAGGCTACTATTGATGCCCCGAACATGCTTAATTTTGAATATTCAAGTCTTTTTCTGCAATCGTCGATCTCTTTCACGACAGCTCCTAGTCATGAGTGGAAATCTTGTATAGACCTGTACGATTTCGTAGAGGTTCTCGATGAAAATGATGATGAAAATGATGATCGTGGTGATTCATCTTCATGGTTGTGGTAAGATAAATGAAGTGGTCAAGGCATTTAGTCGATCTAAAATGTATGTGCATCTTTCTCAACGTTTCGAGGATCGGGATCTAAAGGCGATAGTACTAGACAATAGTACCTATACGCAATTAGTGGTAGTGGAGCAGTTAAATTTATACATTCAATCATCTCAGTCACTTGAAGCTCTTATGAATGGCCTGTTTTGTATTTTTCGCCCAAGATGCATTGCGAGTACTGGTTCTGCAGTGACGAGGCAGAGCGATTGGTTAAGTCTTTGAGTGAGATCCTCCTAGAAGGCAGAGAAAGAGGGACCCACTTTTCGCAACAAGATTTGGAGGATGTAATCATGGAGGGCACCCATATTTACCGAAAAGATTGGCGCTCAACGAGTTTGTCTGATGTATTGTTGCGGAGAAATCAAAAAAAATCAAAACGAGAAAAGATTCGCTTTCGACTGCAATGGAGAGAAATAGAAATCAGTCGGACTCCTAATATTTGAGCTGCGTAATTAAGTTAGTTAGAGTTATGTTTGGTCAAATCTTTTTATTTATTAATTTTTTATGATATTGCTCTTTGTTTCTTATCTGTTACTTTGTACGGATCAGGATTATATGTGTTTTGGACTGACAATAGTTTGAATTTAGTTGCTTATTCTGCTGGATAGTTATTAAATAAATAGTCTTTTCTTTCTATGGTCTGTTGTTTTGGTGATGCTTTCATTGTGATCATTCTTTGTTTATGCTTTTTTTAATCTGTATTTCATGGTACTAGAAACCACATGAAGTTCGCTTTGGATTAAAATGGAAATAAACTTATCAAAAAAAAAAAAAAAGTCTGATCTTTTTTCGAACTACCAAAATAGAAATAGAATTGGCCAAAATAGCTAGTCAACGATGACTTTGGTTTACTAGAGACATCAACCTATTGTTTTAGCTCGGTGGAAACAAAATCCTTTTCCTTGTGATGCTAAGATGCATGCTGCTCAAAAGATTCTTATCACCATATCAATGACTTTGCACTATATTTCATTAAGACTTAAGATGAGAATTAATTAATAGGTTTTAGATGGAAGTTTCAGTCCTCAATTTCTAGTTTAGAAGTCATTTGTATTTTTGATATAAATTTTGTTTCTACTTAAAATAATAACATTTCCTATAAAAAAGGTTTGCTGCTTAAGTTCATAATAAGGCGCTTTTGCGAAGCAGGTCTAAAGTCTGATCAGTATCGTGAACTCATTTAAACATCGCAATGTCCTAAACATCCCTTTAGGTAACAATCAATCGTACAATTGGAAATCTTTTTATTGTGCAGCAAGAATATTATAAAAAAGGGGATCATGTGGAAAGCCGGCAATGGCGAGTCTATTAAGGTTTTCAAAAGATAATCGGTTATCTTCTTGTCGAAAATGTGTTTCAGTTCAAAATACTGACTTGCCTCTCGAATTCAGAGTCAGCAATCGGATCAAAATATTAATATTGATTTGACATGGCTTATCTTTGGGTAAATCTCTACACTCTTTCGTCCCTATATGAACCGTTTTCTCCGCCACAATCTCCGGTGTCTTCGCCTCCAAGTCTCCTTCAGGCTCTTTTCCATTGTGTTGCCTTGGAGGGTGGTGGTGTGCCACCCAAATTCTATATTGCTGGTTCTCCATAAGAAGGTGTTTGTCCATCTTTTATTGATTCTCCTTTATTGATTTCCGCCATCTTATTTTTCTTTTTCGACTTGCTCGATCCGGGAACGAAATCCAAGATTCTGGGTGAGATTTTGTCTTTCATACTGTGCTTGTGAAATTCCTCACGACTTTTGCTAAAGGACTCGATATCCCTCTTTTCCACAGACGGCGCCACTTGATAAAACCAAAAGGATTGGTTACCAAGAATATGGGGTACTAACCTCAAATTTGAGATCACCGACTTGAATTATGATAGAATAACGTCACAGCGACCTGCTAAGCCTCCTGGCGACCTAGCCGATCCTGCAAACAGCACCTTCAACTAAGGCGGGGGACCAAAACAGCACCTTCATCCAAGGCGGGGGGCGGCCCGACGAAGGTCCTCCGATACTTAAGTTAGATAGTGCGCGAGATATTTTTGAGAGCTCAAACCATGATAAAACAACTTAAAAATAAAGAGAGGTATGCACCCCTTTTATAGAGACAAAAGAAGTGTTCCCCTAGTTAGGGTTCCATTCTCCCATCACAATTCCATAAAAATTGTGACCGACTAGAATTAGAATTTCTCCTGTATTCTAAGTTCTCATAAGTAATGGATCTCTCGCTTAAATTATCAGAATAGGCCTTGCCTGTGATTCTTTCTATACAGTCTGCCAGGACCCCACAATACCATCCATATGAGTCCATTCGGGCTTAATATTTACAAAACCTACGACCGAGCTAACAGATAGCGACCAACACAAAAGTATAAGAGGTCACCCTATATGAGAACCCATTCTCATACTTCAGGTTGCTACTCTCCAAACCAACTTGCTCACTTCTCTGAAAAAATGCTCCTTTAAAGAAATGAGGCTGCTACCATAAATACACACATATTACAAGAATTTTTAGTCAGCTAGTCCCCCATATTCTGGCTGATTGAGTTACGAAATCAGGTAGAATATGTAAAAACGGTAAAAGAACGCAACCACTTAAAAACACACATAAAAAAAAATCATAAATCACAAATAAATTACCCTGTCAGCTTACCATACCATATTCCAAGATAACCCAACTCGACATACCGAACCATAGGATCATTCCACAATAGCCTATAAAATCGTGACCTCCAATAGATCAGCTCGCTGAGCTCGCTCAACCTCCAAGAAGAATGCTCCTCTAAGAAGAAGAGGTCGCTCATGAGTCCCCAGATTCCATATCTGTCGACCTAATACCCCGATCGACCTGAAACTATAAAACCCTTTATCGGCGACCTGCAGTCATACTCGGGCACAACAACCTAAGAAAATGTAATCATATACATCCCCAAAAGTCAAAACACGAGTTCCTTTACCCATCACGTCCCCTTAAAGATTCATTAAATTCAACCTGATAGAGTGTAGGACACGTGTCTCCTCCCCATTTTCTCGCAGTATAATAAATGATGTAGCCCAAAACAAAAGGCCCAAAGTATTCCTACTAACCCTACTAACTTCCCGCACCAATACATCCCATCAGCTTTTCACGCCGCCCTACTTACACAAAACCCCTCCATCTTCACTCACTCACTACTTTTACCCAAAAACATAGAAAAAAAAGTGCCATTGTTGCTCTGCAAAAGCTCGCGCTTTCTCTGGTTTCTGAAAAATCACAAGCAATACATCGCTCATCACCTGCCACCACGACAACAAAAATGTGTAAGTCCTTTAAATCTTCCTTTTCAGCAATTAATTTAATTTAAATTCATAAATATATTGCATCTTTTGAGTTGTTGTTGTGTTTTCTGCCGTTTCCCCTTTTGATTTTTAATTAATGACAAAATTAGCATCTTCCAACCCGAATTCCCAAAATTAAGCCTTTCTCACGATTCCAATCCCACTGAAAACCCCTACATTTTTAAAAGAAGACGAAAACAACCCTCTTCGCCTCCCTCCAGCCTTCGCAACGAACAAGAAGGTGACATCAGTTGGTCAGAGCTAGAAGCTCAGACTAGGGCTCATACCTTGCGCCCAAGCCCTACTAGAAAACATACCCGAAGATCCATCTCCTGCCTCTTTGACTATCATGAATATAACAGAGGGCATTCCCTTAACCAAACATAATAACCCTCCACCTTGCAATCACTTTCTAGAAAATCCAGTAACTATAGCGCCTTCCGTAGATCCTGCCGACCTACTTCTATCACCCCTAACAACTAGGACAGTTAAAGATAACTACTAGTTGCTCCCCGACCAAGGGAAACTTGAGGAGTACCAGCAAACACTCAACCTCCCAGAGACTGCCAAAATGGTCTTACCCGACATCCTCCACTTAGACCCATGAAACCGCCCCCAAATCACTTCACCCTCTTCGACTAGCTACTTAGGTCGGGATTTAGATTCCCACCGCACCAATTTTACGTCGAGATAGCCCACTTGTACAAAGTCCCTATTTTACAAGTGAGCCCCAATTCCGTGAAGATTTTGGCGGGGTATATTATATTATGTCAATATTATAATAATCAACCTGACCCAAGTTTTTTTCACTTTTTCTTTAAAATAAAATACCAAAGACATTATTTTTATCTTTCTGTCCGCACCAGCAAAGACCGGTTCTTAGTGAACCCTTTAAATAAAGTTCCTGAATGGAGGAGAAATTTTTTCTTCATTCACAATACCGAGAGCTGGCCTTTCGAAATCGAGCTACAATACCACACCCTGAAACAAACCAACCCTCCCTGTCCAACACGTTTTCCTATCTTGTACAAAAAATACTCCGACCAGCTCGCAGAATAAAGTAAGCACCCATTTGATGTGGTGCGACGCACCAGCCGGTCAAAACTTTTCAAATTCGTGGGCATCGACTCTCGTCCCGTCGACCCAAATCTTTCCATGACCCAATCGAAGTTTGGTAGGTCTCCTATATTATACAACTCCACACAACCATCAACCGTTATAAATTAATAATAATGTACCACTTTTTTAATGCAGTTGCATTCGTCAACAAGTTTGTTTCGTTGAGCTCTGAGGAAGTAATAGCACAAACTGATTCGTAGCCCGCCGTCACATCAGCACCTCCTCTTATCATCAACGTGGATGCGGCATTGGACCAAGCATTCGGGACAGAGGCTGCCCCAAAAGTTGAGGACGACCTGCAAGAGGTGCATCTAAACCAAATATCCTAGAAGGGGAAGCGACCCATCAAGCCCTCAGCTAAGAGCTCGAGGTCTCCCGCCCCTAAACGCCGTCGCCTCCGCAAAACTCACGCTGCCACTTCCTCTAGCTCTCCCGACCTAGGAAAAGGATTGGCCCAGTGCGACAATGCCAAAGAGATCCAGGCCTTCCTCGACGAACGGATAATCAGACGGATAATTTATTACTTAAAAATCCTCTTCTTACCAAGATAATACCTACAAACCCTTATATCACTTCATGATACAACTGAGTCCCCTGGTCTCCAAGCTATCCGAGGAACTTCTAGCTCGGTCCACTGAGAGCGACCTCCAGAAGACCTACAATGAGATGACCACCCAAACTGAGCAACAAACCAGACAACTATCCTTGACCCAAGGAGAACTAGATGGTGCGAATCATCTGCTGAAAGCTCTCGAAGAAGAGATACTCATCCTGAAGAGCCCAGTGAATTAAAATGGGGTTTGAGCAAGGGAATGCCCTCTGAAATATTTACAAGGGCTAGGGAGGTAGGAGAGGGGTCTTCAGGTATATTTACTAGGAGAGCTTGGGCGCCGGTGCCAGCCCTAGTCTGGGCTTCTAACTCCAACCAAATGACGTCGCCTTCTGGCTCGTCGCGGAGGCCGGTGGGAGGAGAAGAGGGCTATTTTCGTCTTCTTTTAAAAATATAAGGGCTTTCGGTGGGATTGGAGTCAGGGGAAATGCTTAAGTTTTAGGAATTCGGGTTGGAAGAAGCTAATTTTACCATTCAGGGAATATCACAAGAAGAAAACAGCATAAAAACACAACAACTCGGCAGATGCAACACATATATGGCAGTAAATGTAAATTACTTACTGAAAAGGGTGGATTTAGAAGACTTACACATTTTCGGAGTCGTGGAGGTCGGTGATGAGCGGTGTGATGTTGGTAATTTTTGGTAAACCAGAGAGCAGGGGCGGATCTACATCTGTGCTCGGGGAGACCATGGCCCCCGCAAAAAAAATTGAAAACTAATTTTATACAAGCTTCTTTTTTTTTTTTTTGGTTTAGCATTGTTATATTATGTAGCCTCCTCCACATGAATAAATAATGCTTTGGTGGAGTGGTTAATACAACAATTATCTAACCATAGGTCTATTGCTCGAATCCAACTGTCTTCCTTTTTCGTTCTCTTTTTTTGGTTTTTTTTTCGTCCTTTTTTTTTCCCTCCTCTTTCTATTCTTTTTTTATCTTCCTTTCCCGTTCTCCTTTTCCTTTTCCAATATCATTTTTCCTTTTTTTCTTGATCCCCTCTTTCCATTTCTTTTTTTGTTCTTCCTTTTGCATTCTATTTTTTCCTTTTTTCTTGGATTTCCTCTTTCTATTTTTTTTCCATCACTTTAACAACAGCAGCCCAAAGAAAAAAAATAATTTTTCTTTTCACATTTCTCATACTTGCTTTTTTTTATTATTAATATTAATTTTGAATTTCTTTTTTTAACTATATTAATATTTATAATATAATGTAACAAAGTTATATATTATCTTTTATTACACGGCCTCCCCAAATTTAGAATCCTAGATCCGCCCCTGCCAGAGAGTCGGCGAGCAGTAAATGTAATTTTTGGTGATGAGCAGTAAATGTAATTGTTGTTTCAGAGGGGTTATCGACATCAGATGGGGTTGAAAATTTGCGTGGTGGAATAAAATTGATAGGAATCCAACAGAATCAACGTCAGTCAGAGAACGAAGCACCAGGAGTAGGTTTATAAGTGAAATATTTTAATTTTTTTGAAAGAAATACAAAATTGAAATACTGCTCCGGTGAACCTGCTTCCAGTGCTCTAATCTAATGCTCCGTTCCAATTTTCCTTTGTTCCATTGAATTTCTCTCATTCTTTTGAATCACCACGCAAAATCTCAGTTCAAATCGACATAAAAAAACACTCCAAAATCCCAAAACCAACTTTTTCGGCCATTTTTTTGGGAAAAATAATACAAGGTAATTTGTCAAAATCATGTATTTCATAAGACAGTTAAAAAATTATATTTTAAGAGGTAAAATAAGAAAAAATCCGTAATTGATTGGGAAGAAAAAAATAATAATAATAAGTAATAATAATACTTATTATTATTATTATTATTATTATTATTATTATTTTGTTGTTGTTGTTTTTAAGTAAAATTTCGTATTTGTAGCATGAGAATATGATAACATGGAAACTACATATAAAAAAAAAGGAAAAATAATTTTAAATAGAAGTTTATAATAATAATAATTATTATTATTATGTTTTTAAGTAAATTTTTGTATTAGTGAAAATATGATGACTTGGACACTACATATAAAAAAAAGGAAAAGGAATTTTAAATAGAAGTTTATCAAATAAGACTTCTTAAACAAGGAAGTTACAAGTCTGTAGTAAACAAAATCAATACAATAATGATGCAGATCTTCCCAACATTTTATTTCCTACCAAATTACTTTTTAAAAGGGTTTATTAATTAGGGCAGAATCAATTGCCAGAGTCCATATTGCACCACATACTCTATTTCCTCTCCAAAAAGAGGCAATTCAGACTTGTGTCTTATCCAAATCATGGCGTTACCTTGGCTCTACTCGCTCGAAAATCGAATTTCGTCAGTTTCACTTGGTAGAGAGTAAAGAAACACACATATCTGTTCTGGACAATACATTACAAAGGTACCATGATCACAACCTTTCGATACAACACTTTCTCGTCGAGATGTATGAGAGAGTTGATTCCAAAACAATTTTGCTTCTTGAAAAATGGATTCCAATATTCATAATGAATATGGGTGCAAAGACGTTATATCTTGAATTTCATTTGCCCAATGATTTTTTTCTGCCCTCTATCGTCTTTCAAGCTGAATTCCTTAAAGAATTATATCTAGGTCAATGCAAGTTGAACCGAATCGATCCCACCGACAAGTTATTGTTAAAGCGACTTCAAAAGCTTACCCTCTTCCAAGTGCACATAGAGGAAGAAACTTTTGAGAAGATAATGTCAAGCTGCCCTTTGATCGAATGTTTGGTTTTGTATTGGTGTCTGGGGTTGAGAACCATTAAGGTGAATAAGGGTCACAGTAATAATTATAATCTCAAGCACTTTGAGTTTCATCGCGAAATGTGGAACATTAGATCGTGTAGTATTGAAATCGACTACGTCGCGTGTCTTGAGACCATCAAAGTCAAAGTCTGTTCGAATTTGTTTGACCACCGTAATCTATACTTCACAAATCTCAAGTCTTTATACCTATGGAATGTGCGCCTTGCTGCGATAAAATCACTTGACATCTTTTCGTCTAATTTCCCTATTCTTGAAGACTTGGCACTTGACGATTGCTATGGCTTCGAAGAATTCAAGCTATCCAGTCCCTCGATTAAGCGCCTCACTTTTAAAGGATCAAGAGAGGCAATCAAGGCTACTATTGATGCCCCGAACATGCTTAATTTTGAATATTCAAGCCTTTTTCTACGTCAATCTCTTTCACGACAGCTCCTAGTCATGAGTGGAAATCTTGTATAGACCTGTACGATTTCGTAGAGGTTCTCGATGAAAATGATGATCGTGGTGATTCATCTTCATGGTTGTGTAAGATAAATGAAGTGGTCAAGGCATTTAGTCGATCTAAAATGTATGTGCATCTTTCTCAACGTTTCGAGGATCGGGATCTAAAGGCGATAGTACTAGACAATAGTACCTATACGCAATTAGTGGTAGTGGAGCAGTTAACTTTATACACTAATTCATCTCGGTCACTTGAAGCTCTTATGAATGGCCTGTTTCGTATTTTTCGCCCAAGATGCATAGGCGAGTACTGGTTCTACAATGACGAGGCAGAGCGATTGGTCAAGTCTTTGAGTGAGATCCTCCTAGAAGAGAGAGAAAGAGGGACCCACTTTTGGCAACAAGATTTGGAGGATGTAATCATGGAGGGCACCGACATTTACCGAAAAGAATGGCGCCCGACGAGTTTTTCTGATGTATTGTTGTGGAGAAATCAAGAAAAATCAAAACTAGAAAATATTCGTTTCCGACTGAAATGGAGCGAAATAGAAATCAGTCCGACTCCTAATATTTGAGTTGCATAATTAAGTTAGTAAGAGTTATGTTTGGACAAATCTTTTTGTTTATTATTTTTTATGATATTACTCTTTGTTTCTTATCTTACTTTGTAAGGATCAGGATTATATGTGTTTTGGACTGACAAGAGTGTGAATTAGTTGCCTCTTCTGCTGGTTTAAATAAATAGTCTTTTCTTTCTATTGTCTGTTGTTTTTGTAATGCTTTCCTTGTGAATATTATTTGTTTACGAGATTGTTACTTATGTATAACCCAGCATTTTCTGTTTGTATCGATTCGATTTACAATACAATAAAAACGTCATTTGCTGAAAGTGAATGCTGACGGGTACGACCCGTCAGTATTTTTGGCGTCAGTAAATTGGTCGCTGACGGCATTAACGAACCCGTCAGCAAATGCTGACGGCATGCTGACGGATTGGGCCTGTTAGCAATTCCACCCGTCAGCATTTTTCTAAAATATTTTATATATTTTTTTAATATATTATAAATGCTGACGGGTCAGGCCCTTCAGCAATTTTAAAATATTATAGCCGTCCGTAATTCTAGTTTTTTTTGGGTAGTGTATAGGCACGACATCTAAAAATCCTTTCAATAGGTTCGATAACCTATTTGGAGGACATTTGTCCTCTCAATAGATAATAAATTGTTAATATATGTTTATATCTTTAGGGACGACATTTTGTCATTTCTAGGTATAGGATATAACAATCGTATCTAATTATTGAAGTTTGCATTATAAAAAAAAAAAGTATTATTGACCCCCGATCGTCGCCCCGCCGCCCACTGTCACGGCCTGCCCTAAATATGAATTAATGTTGAACTTGATAATCTTCCTTGAATAATTATAAAATCTTAATCACAATCAGGACAAATCATATATTGAAAAACTACTCCGTGGTCATAGACAATATGCTTAAATTTTATTGAATAGATGATGTTTCAATATTGTTGTAAATGATCATCATATGGGCCTATTTATTATTGCAAAAGGTTTCAATTGAAACAATTCGTTTGTTTCAATGAACCTTTCCAAGCCAAATGGTTAAAACCAACGGAAACATCAATTGAACTAACTAGTAGAACTATTGTGCATACACCTTTTCATGTAAATAGTCACAAACGTAGGCAATTAATTTTTATTCACTCAGAATAATTATTAAACTTGATAATAATTTCCCACAATTTAAATAAAATAACCTTGAAACTTTTAAAACTTACAAAAAAAAATAAAAAAATTCAAAGTCTTATCTTTGCTTCCTTATAGAACATCAATTTCCTCATTTTTGAAAGACTCGAAATTCCATTACATACTTTAGGACATACTCATAGAGAAATAAGGCAATATGATGCTATGGAATTAACTCTACCTTATAGAACATCAATTTCCTCATTTCTGAAGACTCAAGTGCTTTACTGAATGATTCAACAACTGGGACTTTTCAAAATCATAGTAATGTCGACGGTCAAGCATTCGAGACTGGGCCAGCATATTGATGTAATGAAATCAAATGACTTGCTAGACAGAACTAATTGTGTTGTTCAACTTGCATCGACGCAGCTGTAGTTTTTGGAGGGATTCGACTTGAAAGACCATCGGGGCAAATAAAAATATTCTGAATATAATTTTCTGAAAGAAAATGAAAATTGAAAGTACTGACACACACTTATTATTCAGTATGACTATGGGGGTCCACTTTTGAAAAAAGCGGAATCGATTCAGAATCAACCTCCGACATCTCCACAAGGAACTCTTGTATACAGAGCTTTCGATCATGGTACCTTTGTAGAGTCATGTATACAACCGCTTTCTTTATTTCCATTGAAGAAATTTTCATGAAACTCTATTTAAGGGCCAGAACACCAAAGTGTTGCCACACTCATCGTGCCATCTTTTCCATGCCACGCTCTATGTAGTTCATAAACAATGTACATGAACCTTAATGAACTTGTCCGCCCAATCTGTTTTTTGGGGAAAAATACTTTTCTATTTATTGTTATTTCTCTGAAATTTATTGTCCCTTTTTATTTTCTTAGATACAATCAGTTTGATTAGGCAGAGAAAAGCCTTATAACGCGTAATAATTAAATGATAAAGTTTATGAGACATGTAAATTATTGATGAGCATTTCAGAAACAACTGAATGATGCGTAATGCTAGCAAGTAGAAAGAAAGAAACCCAAATTGTATATATTAAGGACTGAGTAGCAAAAACAGAATAGAGTTTGTGGGTCCTTTAGGAACTCCACTTCTGTGTTATAATTCCCTCTACCTCCAACAAAAGGGAGTAATCAGGACAAAGACTAGCAGATAAACACGACTCCAAGTGCTTCAATACTACTTGAGTTGTATAGTGTGGATAACCATAGAAACGACAATCATCATCATCACGGAATAGCCGAATATGCAGAGAGGTTTCAGATCCACTTACTGCCTTGAGAATTTCATTTAGTTTATGTAAAAATAATGAAATTTCATCATCATCGTCGTCGTCCTTCAAATCAGTAGTCCACAAAACTATATTTGATTTCCACTTTTTGGAAGTTGTCGTGAAAGAGAAGGATGAGGGAACACCTCTTTCGTACTTAAACTCAAACATGACTATGTTTGGGGTATCAATAGCAACCTTGATCGGCTCGTCCCATGCAAATACATTCATGCTCAAGCACTTAATCGAACGACTTGATAGTTTAATTTCTTCGAAGCCATAGCAACGGTTGAGTTCCAATTCCTCAAGACAAGGGCAATTACATGAAAAGCTGTGTAATGATTTTGTAGACAGTTTCACGTGTCCTAAGTATAAAAACTTGAGATGAGTGAATAAGTGCTTAAATTTGATGGTTTCAATTTCAACTATTGGGATCCATTTTTCAAGAAACGGATAGGCAGAATCAGAGTCACGCACGGACATCTCTAGAAAAAATCTTTGTATCGAAAGGTTTTGATTATTGTACCTGTTTAAAGTATTGTCAACCACGGATACGAACTTTTGTCTACTTCCAATGAAGTCGTCCCTACAAAACTCAACGTTGGAGCGACCACACCAAAGATAACGCCATGATTTTGATAACACGCTTGTTTTGACGGCGTCGTTTTGGGAGAGGGAAGAGAGTATGTGGTGCACTATGGGTTGTGGCAAATCAGATATTCTGTCCATGATAAACCCTAAAAATCCTTGTCTATACAAGTTATGGTTGAAAAACTTATGCGAATCTTCTAGGGTTTATCTGCGGCAATGGGTATATATATATTCTCATTCGTACTATATTTATGAATATAATTGTATTATTTTAATATTATAATTACGAAATTAAACTTTACAAAGATAATTTATACTCCCATATATGCCGTTGGTTTGACACAGAATAAAAAATAAGTAATTTATATAGTTAAGTAATTAATTTGAATAGTTAGATTTTGCATATTAATCATCAATTTCCAATTTTACTCATCCGTTTATTAATAAGTGTCGTTTGAGAGTTTTTGTTCAAAATTAAGGAACACAATATTTGACTAATATATCCTCAATCAATTATTAATATTCTAAGTTAATTACTTTTCATTTAATTATTCTATTACCATAAATTTGTTTATATTTTTTAAAATATGCGGGGATAACTGGATCAATGTGGACGAACAAAAATGAAATAATCATTGTGGATGCAGGGAGTACTTATTTATTTGATTTTTCTTTTGATCTTGTTGTATCTTTCTTTCTTCTCCTTTTTTTTGTCCGAGAATTTCTGAATTAGTGATCACCTATAAATACGATAACTTGGAAAGTAGATAAATATATATTTAAAAAAAAAATCTACATAGAAGTTTATCAAATAATATTTCTTAAACAAAGGAAACAAAATCTTTGAATCTTCCCAACTTTTTCATTCCCAACAAAAGTACTTTTTCAAAGGGTTTATTAATTAGGGCACAATCAAAAACCAGGCGCAAAAAGATGGTCCAATAGTGTCCATGGCCGACGACAGGATATATCAATTGCCACAACCCATATTGGACCACATACTCTCCTTCCTCTCCCAAAACGACGCCATTCGAACCTCCATACTATCCAAACCATGGCGTTACATTTGGTCCACCCACCCCAATATTGAGTTTCATGAGTGTTACTTCAGAGGAAATAAAGAAACATTCATATCCATCCTCAACAAGACTTTACAAGGCTACCATGACCAAAAGCTCTCTATACGAAAATTTGTTGCGGAAATGTCGAAGAATGATTCTAATGAGTTGGCCTCGCTTCTTGAAAATTGGATTCCAATAGTCATACTCAATATGGGTGTAAAGAAATTTAAACTCGGCTTTTCGACGGAACATTCGACGTATTTCGATCTGCCCTCGGCCGTCTTTCAAGCCGAAACCCACGAAAAACTACATCTTCGGCAATGCAAGTTGAGCCAAATTAATAAACCCTTTCTTAAGCATCTCCAAAAACTTTCGCTCAAGCGAGTTTACATCGCGGACGAGACTTTCGAGAAGTTAGTGTCGAGTTGCCCTTTGATCGAATATCTTGTCGTAAAAAAGTGCGAGGGGTTGAGGACTATCAAGGTGAACAAGGGTCATAATAACAATTAGAATTTCTTGTGTAAAAGGGGTTCCGTTTCGAAAGTTATACGTCGTCTTCCCGCCGGATGTACTTGGTTTGACTTCAAGGGCCTTAACTCGCTTTTGAACATCAATTAGAATTTCTTGTGTTTCCTTTTAATGTTCAATCATTTCTTTCATCTGCACCTGGATATGGTGGTCGATGTCTTGTATCGTCCTCTGAATTTCTCTGAGATTCTTAGAGGAATCGGCTACCTCGCTGCAATTGGATCTATTGATGGGATTCATGGGCTGTATCCCTATGATACACGAGATCCGTCTTCAATATCTGATTTACCCAAAGGTAACTCAGATGATGCGTCTTTTGTCTCTCGCATCGTAGCAAGGTTTCCCTGTCGGCTCCCGCAACTCTTCGTGCAACATATTGATTATCCCAATATGCTACTTTCTGTTTGTGATCTAACTCGTATATTTCCAATATTTGGAAATAACGCCTGAAATGAATACATCTCGAACACTCGTTCGAATCCATTTTTAAAGATAAATCTCCTCACCAAAGGTTAATTACATGATTATAATAAATTTTCTTATTAGTTCTTAATAACCTAAGCTCTGATACCATTTTTGTGATCACACAACTTCTGTAAAATTAAAATTAATTATTAGTATTAAAAAGATATGACTTCATTCGTGGCATTATTAAACCTACTTAGACCCTGAACTCTAGTCAGAGGCATTATCATATTACGATAGGTCATGTCAGGTTTTCAGCCGATAAACTTGGACATATCTTAAAATTATTTTATTTTTAAAATATAATTTTGGGGTAAAGAGTAAATTTGTAAAAGTTTATGGGGTCATAGTAGTATTTTTAAATTTTAGGGTGTCTAGAGCAATTGTTCCATATAGATTTGGGGTAAAATATGAATTTGTAAAAGTTTTTGGGGTACTAATCGTATTTTCAAATTTATGGGGTCTTTAAAGCAATTTCCCTCTTATTTTATAAGTAAGGGTATTTTAGCCTTTTTATCCTCAACAATGGGTATAAAACATCTTTTGTTCATCTATGGGTATAAAAGAGTTTTGCTTTTCAAAATTGAGTATTTCTTATGAATTGCCATATTTTTTTATGATATTGCTCTTTGTTTCTTATCTGTTACTTTGTACGGATCAGGATTATATGTGTTTTGGACTGACAATAGTTTGAATTTAGTTGCATGGTCTGTTGTTTTGGTGATGCTTTCATTGTGATCATTCTTTGTTTATGCTTTTTTTAATCTGTATTTCAGGGTACTAGAAACCACAAGAAGTTCGCTTTGGATTAAAATGGAAAGAAACTTAACCCAAAAAAAAAGAGTCTGATCTGTTGTGATCTAAGATGCATGCTGCTCAAAATTTAAGAGTTTTGAAATTTCCAATGCAGTTTTATTGAACTTAATAGTTATATTGTCCTTTAAATGAATCAACAACCTGCATGAGAAGTATTGGATAGAATTTATTTTTTTTAAATGTTCATCCTACCTATGATTCATGAGCTCCTTGACTAGATTTTACGTGCAGCCCAAGAGGAAATCACGAAAACCTAGTTCACATTCAACACTTTCTTTATTGAGAAAGGAACTGAGAGAAGGGAATTTGCATTCTATTTTCGGAGGGTCTTCTTGTGTAGTTCCGTCAAGCAACGTAGCCCCAGACCCGCTTTTGTCATCGTTTATTTTACCAACGGTTGAAGATTATTATGAAGATGTGCAATCGACTGATTTATTCAAGAAAAGCATAACTGATATCATTTTAGACAGGTTATATCGCACGCTTATTATCATCTTTTGTTCAGATTGTTTAAATCTATTCATGGCTGCTCCTGCTTGTGCAACAACCCGACCTTTTGATCCTATTTTATATCCGTTCTATGTGGGTTTTAGTTGGTTCTTCAAAACTAATTAGCTCCGAAAAGTTTAAATATTCTCGCGTTCATTCAGTAATACAAAATGCATCGCGATGAGAGAGACCTTTTTCTTGGTGTTTTTGTCGATAAATGGGTAAACTATCTTCCAAGCGGTCATGAATATGCACGTCACATTGAAATGAAAAACTTGTCAAGCATCTCCGGATAGTAATCCGATCAGCCAAAAAAATAATCACAGTCGTTGCATTAGTTTTATAATACTTGAAAAACTACTCCGTGGTCATAGACAATATGCTTAAATTTTATTGAATGGATGATGTTTCAATATTGTTGTAAATGATCATATGGGCCTATTTATATAGTGCAAAAGGTTTCAATTGAAACAATACGTCCATTTCAATGAACCTTTCGAAGCTAAATGGTTAAAACGAACGGACACATCAATTGAACTAACTAGTAGAACTATTTTGCATAAACCTTTTCATGTAAATAGTCACAACCGTTGGCAATTAATTGTCATTCACTCAGAATAATTATTAAGCTTGATAATAATTTCCCAAAATTTAAATAAAATAAACTTTCAAAACTTTAAAAAAGATTGAAAAGTCTTTATCTTTGCTTCTTTATAAAACATCAATTTCCTCATTTTTGAAAGACTCAAAATTCCATTAGATACTTTAAGACATACAACGGACTTCTTTAGATTCTGAAGACTCCAGTGCTTTACTGAATGATTCAACAACTGGAACTTTTCAAAGTCATAGCAACGTCGAGGGTCAAGCATTCGAGACTGGGCAAGTATATTGACGTAATGAAATCAAATGACTCACTAGACAGGCAAACACTGTTGAGAAATAATGATTTCAAAAATTTGGGAAGTACTTATTTTGGTGAATCCAATTTAGCATTTCTCAATGCTGACACAATACCTTGTCAACAGAACTAATTGTGTTGTTCAAGTTGCATCGACGCAGCTGTAGTTTTTGGAGGGATTCGACTTGAAAGACTATCGGGGGCAGATAAATATATGCTGAATTTTCTGAATGAAAATGAAAATTGAAAGAGGCAAAAAATTGTGTTGCAAGAGGCAAACTGTTATTTCTCTAAAATTGATACAATCAGTATGATTAAGCAGAGAAAAGCCTTATAACGTGTAATAATTAAATTATAAAGTTTATGAGACATGCAAATTTATAAACTTATGTATAACTCATAAGATAAAACCCATAAAAAAGAGAACAAAGATAAAATTATCCATGAACATTTCAAAAACAACTGAATGATGCGCAATGCTAGCAACTAGAGAGAAACAAACCTAATTTTTTGGCCTTCTAAATGACACTCCTGTGTTGGCCTTCCCTCTACCTCCAACCAAAATGAGTAATCAAAACAAAAACCACCTAATAAACACGACTCCAAGTGCTTCAATACTATATGAATTAGATCGTCTGGATCAAAATAGAAACGCCAATCATCCTCAGCACGGAATAGCCCAATATGCAGAGAGGTTTCAGACCCACTTACTGCCTTGAGAAGTTCATTTAGTTTAGGCAAAAATAATGAAACGTGACAATATTCGTACAAATAAGGCGACAAATCAGATATTCTGTCCATGATAAACCCTAAAAATCCTTGTCTATACAAGTTATGGTTGAAAAAGTTATGGGTATCTTCTAGAGTTTATCTGCCGCCATGGTATATATATTCTCATTCGTACTATATTTATGAATAAAATTATATTATTTTAATATTATAATTACCAAATTAAACTTTACCAAGATAATTAATTACTCCCACCGTCCGAATATAATATTCTTGCGATTGGTTTGAACAGATTAAAAAATAAAAAATAATTAATTTATATAATTAAATCATTAATTTTATTAGTGTTTTTCAATTATAATTAAATCATTGGTTCGATTAAGCGCCTTTTTATTCGGGATCTGAAAAGGCCGGTCATGGCTATGATTAACGCCCGAAACTTACTTTATTTTCAATATTGAAGTGAGTTTTAATATGTACAGCCAAATCTTTTTATTTGTTTAGTGATATTTTTTTTGTTTGTTTGTTTGATTGTTTTTCCTATTACTTGACAAGGATGAGAATTATAAGAGTTTTGCGGTCGGATGATAAATAAATGAGGAAATGATTTAAAATACCAATTTTTCAAAGATAAAATTCTTTTATACCCATAAATGAACAAAAGATGTTTTGTACCCATTTTTGGATTGAAAAAGTCTAAAATGTCGTTACTTGTAAAAATGAAGATGGACCCAAATAATATTAATCCTCTCACAACTAATCCCCAAATCTATCAAATAAAAATTCATCTTCTCCGACGGAAATAATAACGATACCGCACATCCACCTGAGAAAATCGACGCGAAAGGCTGGCAAAGTTAAAAGGAAGAAGTTCAACACTGACCCGCCGCCTGAGACACGCGATTCAGGCCTCGAGGCACCTTCAAATTAGGCCAAGTAATTTTGTTAATTTTTTTTTTTGGGATTTTCTGCTGTTGAAATTGGGTCAGACTTTTGCAGGTTGATTTTTTTTTAATACATTTGGGGCGAGTAATATTTGGTTTGAGATAATGTTTCATGTTTGGGATGAGATGTTATTTGGCGAGAGGAGATAAAAGTTTGGGGCGATTAGTTTAAAAAGTTTGGGGCGAACGTTTTTATTTGGGTCGAGTAGTTATGTGGAATAGTTTAAAATATACGGGGAGTAGTTTAAAATATTTGGGGCGAACAGTTATATTTGGGTCGAGTAGTTTAAAATTTTAGAACGGGATATTTTAATCTTTCTATATTACAAAATGGGTAGAAAAGATGTTTTGTTCGCTAATGAGTAAAAAAAAGTTTTAGATTCGATAAATGTCTAAAAAACACGCTGCCCCTAAATAAATAGCCTTTTCTTTCCATTGTCGGTTGTTTTGTTAATGTTTGGTGTATGAAGTTTCATTTGTTTGTGATTTTATGTTCATTAACAAAACAAAAGACAATAGGTTCTTAATTTGTTGCCTGCTTGGGGTTGCAATTGCATCCAGCATTCCAGGAGACTATATGCATGCATCTCAATTAATTAATTTCTTTTGTTTTGCGCTTGCATATTAAAAGTGCAATCAAGACCACATATATTCAGTTATTGATCGAATTTTGTCTTTTTTCTATTATGGTGATGGTTTCGATACCCACTGTAATTTTCAAAGCTGGATTTGCATTCCGAATACCAAAACAAAAGGTTTCTCACTATATTCTACTGATTGTTCAGTTTGATAATATGCAAAAGTCTTTTCCAGATCATAGCACATTCAAGTTTTGTCTTATGAGTCCCTCAAACTCAATTTCAGCTTAAATTCAAACTAAATGTCATTAGGAAGATAATAAGCGTAAAACCTCATACTCCCTCCGTCCCACATATATAGTCCAGTACTCCATTTTCGTCCGTCCCACAAAAATAGTCCAGTTACCATATTTAACATATCATTAATTTTTCATTTCCACTCATACCCTTAATTAATATTCTTGAAAGAATAGTTTTCTACCTCGTAAATTGAGAATTAATGATTATAATGCAAAATCTTACTATTCCAGTAACAAATATACTAATTCCAACACTGATTTTTATAATTATTAATTGATATTAATAAATTCAAGAAGGGTATAATTGAAAAATACTAACTAAATTAATGATTTAACTATATAAACTACTCATTTCTTAATCTGTGTGAAACCAATCGCAGGACCACCGTTTTGGGACGGAAGGAGTAATAAGATATCGTCGGTTTAATGCAACCATATTGCATCAGAGAAGAAAATTGAGCTTCACTGATCAAGCATCAACAAGAATTCTTTATCATTCTTATAATAAGCGTAAAACCTCATAATAAGAAAATTTGTGGTTTCAAAAATAAGCAATAAAACCTCAATTCTTTATGCATTCCTCAAACCAAATTAGAAAATAATCAAACCACAATAGTCTGAGAAATAAGAATGCCAATCACAAAAACAGCATAAAAGGCAATGCAATTGCTGTTTTCACTTCACCTAAGAAGTCATATTAATTGGTTTATAAGATTGTATTATTTAGATAAATTTGCCCATAATTTGATCTTCAGTAATCACTTAATGCAGATATGTATCATTTATAAGACTTTTCACCTAATAAATTATCTATAGCTTTTCACCTAATAAATTATCTATATTTTTTTATGAAATATTAGTCCTATTCCTTTAAATTAAATATTGTTAAAAAATGAGCAAACTATTATTTTAACTTAGCAGCAATTCATTGGAAGATAAATAAAATAAATAAATAAATAAAACATATTCTGTGTACTACTACTACCTATTGAATGGAACAATTTCTCTCTCCTCAATATATCCTCCAATATCAGTTACAATATTATTACTATTATTAGTTTCTACTTAAAATAATAATATTGCCTTCTAACTAAAAAACAAAGAAAAGAAAAAACAGCAAGTTTGCTGCAATTGTTCCCTTCACTCTCAAAGTATTCGACTATGAGAGGGAACTGGTAATTTAAAAATTTTATATTCAAGAAAAATATTTATTTAAAAATAAAAATAAAAATAAAAATTGTACTGATATCACGTAGTTCATCTTATTCAATGCATGATCATCAACTATACATCATTCTGCTAATAATCAATAAGCTACTCTGTTCCATTTCGACCTGTCGGGAAATAATGCGGGAACAAGCCATTCGAAGAACCCATTCGTTGTCTCGCCTCTCAGCCTCTCACCCGAATAAGCCACCAATCTACTCCAGACTTCACCAACACTCCATTTCCGGGACTCGACCCACTGCACGAACGGCCCAAGCTTCGCCAACGCCTCCACACCAAACGTGTAGTACGACACAAAAGGCCTCCTCGCTTCCGAAGCTGCCAGCCACTGGATCACGACTTTCACCTCCACATCTCCCCCAAAAACGCCACACCCCCAATTCCCCGTCGCCACACCCGTCTCGCCGCCTTCAACGTTCGGATCTAAAAGAAGAAACCCGCAGTATGCCTTGTTCGCTTCACGAAGTAGGCTTTCGAGCCCGTACTGCCTCATCCCGGGCCCGTCGAGGGCGTCGATCGCGATCACCCTCGTCTGACGCCTTCCCATTGCGTCGACGCCTTTGTTGTCAGTGTGGTCCCCGGAAAAACGGAACGACCTATCGTAGCCGGTGTAATTCGAGAATCTCTCGGCGCCGACCATCTCGATAGACTCGTTTTTGTCCATGACGGGCAAGAAAAGAATGCTGACGATCAATTCTGGGTTTATCGAGAAACGGATTTCTTCTTGAAGTGTGCCCCGTTGGAGAACCAAACCTCCGATATACATATCCGCAAAGTCTACTTCGAGAGCATTGTTTGTCTGGTCTTCAATCGCACCAGATGTGTGGACCTACCATATAATTATTGTAAATAAGCAATCATAATTCAAGATTTTGTTTATTTTTTTTATTTTTTTTTGTTTGGTTCTTTTAATTTTCGATTGGGCAAGAGGTTGGGATATTAAGAGAGAGAGAGAGAGAGATTCATGTTTGCTATATAGTGATTTTGTAATATCTCATTTGATTATATAAGTATAACAATAAGTGTAATTTTAATAACATTTACAATAAGTGTAATTTTAATGACATTTACAATTTCGTGTTTTCATGTCGTATCATGTGCCATGCCCTGTGTCATTTTTACAATAAAATTAAATCTAGTTTCTTTTTTTTTTTTTTGGTAATAAGCAAAAACACTAGATCCAAAAAGGATAAAATAATTAGGGATCAACGAAACTAGCATAATAAACGCTTTTTGCAAGTGATTGAACGCTTGTTCGTTACCTCAAACCTGCAGAGAGAATTGGTAGACTTGCTCCAGAAATCAGCATTTGGGTAAACGGTATTGGATGGATTATTGTTGTTCAAAGGGAGAACTTTTCGCTCGAATGAGACATTACCCGTAGGCATATTAGTCGATACCCTCTCAAAATAGTGCACTATGCACTTTATTTTATTTTCTAAATCTGGCTCGTAACAGACATATAGACATCTGGAAACAGAAAAGAGAGCATGAAACAGGTCTCTTGCTTCAGAAAAAAAAAATGACTCAACAACAATTTAAAGTAACAAATATGCACGTACAATTAAGAGTTTATCGATTTTGAGACCAAAAAAAAAACTAATGAACTTCAGCACTCCTGAATAAAACTAAAACAAGCAGAGCGCAAATTTAATTGAAACAGGAATAACAATGCCATTTTAGTGAAGATACCAAAAACTAAAAAAGCAATAAGAATCAGAAAAAATAATAAATAAGGATGAAAACATACCCAGATAATCCATCAAAGTTGATAGGTCGAAGATGTTTGTCGCCTCTATTAGTGGTTGGAAACAAGCAAAAAAGTGAACAAACCAGAAGTGCAGCAATCAATTCCTAAAATAAGCATAAAACCTCACAATCAGATATTGTAGTTCGATGCAGCCATATTGCATCAGTAAAGAAACTGAGAAAATAACCAAACCAGTGAAATATAAAAATGTCAATCACAAAAGTAGTAAGAAATGCATTGTCACTCCTTCTCAAAATTCAACATATACACTTTATATTTAACATAGCAGGAAGAAAAACTCAAGTGCACTGTTAATCCTTTAATCAGGTCTTGAAATAGTTGTAAATTTTGAAATCCAAAAACCAAACTCCAATATTTCGAAATGACAACTTCGAGAGGAATTATTATGCTCCTCCATCTCTCTCTCTCTCTCACACACACACACATGCGCGCACACATATCATACCTGACTAAGAACCACGATGCCCGGCTGTTGTCTTTTCAACAATCTAAGACCAGTTTCACCTGCATTCTTATAGTGGGCTTCCAACAGTGCTGGCAACCTCAACACTAAATCCGCAAGCCGTGGGACCACCTCTCCAAACCACTTCTTGGATTCATCCTTATTCATCAACTAAAGTAACAATTCGGATGAGGATAACCTTAGATTGATAAGAAATTAAACTAAAAGAAAAAAAAAATACAAAAACAATGATAATAGAAACAATCATTTAATATTATAAATGCAAAACATTGCTCCTAAGTGAACATATTCGCATGTTAGGGGATCCAAGATTAAAATTATAATGGCGATACTCAAAAAACGATAGTTTGAAGCCATTAATGACAGAAATAAATTAAAGAGTCTTAACGAGCTGGAGTGCTTATAGAGTGAAACTAAAGAGCTCTATCCTAAAAAGAAGAAACAACTGCATTTGTTCAGTATTTATCTAAACAAAAAAAGGTATAGCCACTTAAATGTCAAGTTTGTACGAAAAATCTAATTTGGGAGTGAATTTCTAACAGACCGAAAAGTGCAATCGATTTGCTGATTTTTGAAAAATACTTCCTAAAACAAAACGATGCACTACCAGGGTTGTTGAAATAAAGAATATGCTCTACTTGATTTTTTTTTTTTTCTTTCCTTTCTTTCTTTTGACTATAAAAGATGCACAGAACTAGAAAGTGTTGTAAATTAGATTAATTCTAATTAAATGGTACAGCGATAATTCATGTTAATGAATTGTATAGGATTATTCTACGTGTCGTGTAGATAATCGTAGCATTTTGAATTTCTCAAACTCTGAATGAGGTGCTGCACGTTCCGGACATCCGGAAGAACTT
>BMAC01000969.1:83584-96450 GCA_014905375.1 Phtheirospermum japonicum | reverse complement strand
AAATGGCGAGTTAGAAGAGGAAATTTACATGGAACAACCCGAAGGTTTTATTAAACCTGGTTAGTCAATGTGGAAGAGAGTTTAAAAATGATTACATTTCTTTAATGTACATCGAGTGGGCCAGAGAGTGTTATGGGCTTTGTGTAAACGAAGTTCACGCGGGCTCTTGGACTTGGGTTCGCCAGTCCGCCTTCGGCGTAGCCGAAGGCGGAGCCGAGCCCAGTCCCGGACCTCGGTCCTGGGTCCTGGGCTCTGGGCCTGGGACTTGGGACTTGGGTCTTGGGTCTTGGGTCTTGGGCAATTGGTCCTTATTGGGTGGTCCGTATGGGGTTCGGGTTCTGGCTCAACCCTGGTTTCATTTTTGAACCTTCACACACCTGACTGTTACGTAACGGTTGGCTCTTGACCAGTCAGACGGTTTCAACTTTTGAACCTTCAAACAGCAGACGTATCTGCACGCTGAACTCGTCCAGGTTCATGTCAGATAAAACTGACTGTTTGAACGCCATTAAGGTCGTCTTAATTGGAAGCTGCTGTAACCCTAATCTGAACCCCTATATAAGGGTGAGACTCCTGCATTCTCCAGCCACTTTCCATACGCATAAACACCTGAACATTTGGAATTTTCTGTTTTATATATTTCTTCATTTCATTTACAAGGCTCAGTTCATTTTCTTTCAGTTCGTCGGAACCCTGATATTCACGGTGCTGTGATATCACGGGACGAAGTCGTTTTATCTTTGGAGACGAATAGCCAAAATCGAAGGGCACTACCGGGGCTATTTCGTCTTGCGGACAGAGTGCATACTCGACTCGACAATATTTATTTTCTGTTTTATATATTTCTTTTTCCAGTTTTGTGCTCGGATATTTGTAACTATTCCAACAGAAAGTATAAACTACTATAAACAGAAAATTAATCTATTAGGTATCATATATTACTTTTCGTTATTATATTATTTAAGTCATTGCATAATTAATAGATACAAAGGTTTTTAATGAATTAAATTATCTAATAAATAAAATAAAACGAAACGGTAAGAAAATGAACTTTATTTAGAACTTACATCGTCGAAGAATATGGAGAATCCAGTCAATGTGTTGGCATGGAGAGGGCGAAGTCCAAGAGAGCTGCGAAGGTCGGCAATGGCGCGGGTAAAGAGTTTACCGGAACTGACATTACTGAGACTCGGGCCTCCGGAGAGAGATTTTAGGATTTTCACCACCGCCGAAGGCCAGGAGGCAGCAAGCGTTCCGAGTTCCACCGGCAAAAACGGCCTAATCGACCGGTAATCATCTCTGCGCTCCATGGAATGCTGATAAATTAGACTTGTGAGCTGTTGAAATATTAGGAGACCGCTGTTGAAACAAAAACGTTGGATGTATTATACTAGTTTAACAACCGTGTAACTAGAGTTGATAATGGGCCGGGCCGGGCCATTGAGCCCATCAGGAAAAAAAAAGACCGGGCAGGGCCAAATCGGACCGGTTAAAATATTTTTAAGAAAAAATACTTAAAACCCTAAATGTATACTCATTACTTAAACGCAATAACCCAAAAATGAAAAACCTGAAAAGTTTCCGGACCCAAAAATTACAAAATCCATGTCATATACAATATACTCCTTACTCACATCAAAGTACAAACAACATACAAAAGTCTGAAATACAAAAATCATCATCAAGGTTCAAGAACAATATAAGAAATTAAGAATCTTCCTTGGACAATCGTATCTCCTACAATTTTAGTACATCTACAAGAATAATAGGCAAAATTGCAAAATAGCCCCATTAACTTAAGGGCTTGACAATTTAATACGACTTAATATACTTGGTGGCAAATTTACCTAATAACTTATAAACAGATAGCAATTTAAACCCAAGTTCGCCGAAAATAAAAGTTCGCCGGATTCTTTCAATTTCCGGCGAAAAATGTTGACTTTGACCAATTTTTACAAAGTCAATGCTGATGTGGAAAAAAACAATTAAAAAATTATTTAAAATTAGAAGTTTGTTTAAAAAATCTTTTAAATTATAATATTTAAAAAGATGGAATGTATATTATAAAATCTGATATTTTTTAAATATGCCAAAAAAATATTATTTAAATATAAATTAAAACAAAACTTGAAAATTATTTTTAAAATTCATTTTTATGAAATATGTAAAAAGAGGGTAATTAAAATATAATAAAATAAAATTTGGAAAATAGTTTTATAAAATTTTTGAAATTATATTGAATATGCAATGAAATATTTAAAATATAAAATCAAAACAGAGTATGGGTAAATATCTTCAAAAAATCTGAAAATATCTTTATATTTAAAAATACTTTTAATATTTATAATAATTTCAGGTATTATAAAATGATTTTCTAGATTTATCTTAAAAATTCTCTTTTCATAAGCAAAATAATTTCTTCTATGAAACATTTTCTGGATGTTTTTAATTATGCATTTTGATATAATATTTGACATATTTAAAAAAAACCTAATTATTAATAAATACTTTTCCATATCTAGTATTGATTTTATATTATTTTTTCACATACTTCAAATAATTCCAAATTTTATAATATATTTTCTCAGATTTTTTTTAATTTATTTTTTAATAATCTTTTTTTTATATTTAAAATATTTTCAGATTTTAATATATTTCCCTAGATTTTGTTTTAAATTTATATTT
The DNA here is from genome assembly GCA_014905375.1 of Phtheirospermum japonicum. NCBI lineage: Eukaryota > Viridiplantae > Streptophyta > Magnoliopsida > Lamiales > Orobanchaceae > Phtheirospermum > Phtheirospermum japonicum. Next base: position 93,765 of record BMAC01000969.1, on the reverse strand, counting down.
TAATAGTGTTTTTTAGAAATTTAAAATAACCTCAAGTTTTATAATATATTTTCCATCTTTTTGTTAAATTTTTTAATTAAAATAGTTTTTTTAAATTGGTTTAAAATTTTAAAACAAATTTCTGATTTTGTAATAATTTTTTTAATATTTGTTATTATTTTTTGCAACATCAGTGTTGATTTGGTCAAAATTGGTACAAGTCAACATGAATTTTTTTTTAAGGCAAAATTTGGGTTAAATGTAATTTTGCCAGAATAATATTAGTAATTTGTTATTGCAAGTAAAGAGAAAGAATATTAGAATAATATATTTTTTAATGAAAGACAGAAAATATTGATATCTAGAATTAAATAAAAAAAATACAAGAATGGTAAATGATAATGGCATTAGTTTTAAATATTGCAAAATTATTTTTTTTTAATTATTCTGAAATTTTAGAAATATTCTTTCATATGTTTTAAATTTTTAATTCAAAACTTAAAATTAAAAAAAAAAATCTTTTATTACTGAAGGCAAATCATTCAAACACATCTTCACTTTCGATCCTATAAAACTAAACAACTTAATCCTAAAATAAAAAAATTGCAAAACATACCGAGCGGTGACCGGAGTCAGGTGCAGCAAGGCAGCAGCGACGAGAAATGGCTTCGGTGTCGGCCGGCGGTGAAGATTATGATCTGAATTCTGAGATGTGTGAGAAATTGGAAATTGGAATGGAGAGCGTTGCCGTGCTGACTTGCTTTTTGAATGTTGAGTGAGGTGTTATATATCGGGACTCGGGGCCAGACAGCCCGATGAAGTCGGGCCACTTAGGCCCGAAACTTTTTGCCCCTTAAAATTAAAGCAGCAGGCCCATTTACAATCGGGCTGGATCGGGCCTGACTACGTGCCGGGTCAATATTTGTCGGCTGTATAACACAGGACAGGAGTTGAATTTGGATATAAATTCACAACTTTTGTTTTTTTAATCAGTCTCTCCTTTATTTATTTCTACCCAATATAAAAATACACAAAATGGATTTTCCATCTACATAGAAAGACTAGATTACCCTTTTATATGTAAACACAAATTTGCGTGTGGATCATCTTGCCGCCACTATTGACCATTTCATCACCCTCATAACAATTAAATAAAACTTATGCCTTAAGTAATATTAAATAAAACTTACTTGGGTACTTGACCTTGTAACTACAGATTTGTCCATTTAATTCTAAGTTACATGTGTTTCAGAAAAAACAAAACCAAAAAAAAAAATAGAACCAAAATAGAAAATGCACCACTCTTACAATTTGGTAGTGCGTGTTAAATACGAATAATTATTCGTGTTGTCTTTATTTGTGTCAACCGTGTAATATATATGTCTCAACACGACCCACGAACACGACACGATCCCCAATGTTAATATATGTGTGGATTGTGTACGTGTTTTTCTAACCGGGTGTAGCCGAAAATTGGTCGAGTTTAATAATATTGAATTAGGAATACACAAGAAAATGCATATTTCGACAAAACTTTTAAAAAAAACATTTAAAATCCATTTAAATATATTTCGTTGGTCTTGAAGTAGAACGAGTCATTTTAAATGATTTCCTGGTGGATTAGGTAACATGCATCAATATGACACCATAACCAAGTTAAGTAGTTTCCACTTTGGTATCTCTTGTAATTAAGAACAAGTCAATAACAATTAATTAAGAAAACACACCCACAAAAAGATCAACACCCGACACCAGCTCATAACTTCGTATTCTAATTCTTGCAAGTGAACAGCAAAACAAACCAACTCTTGAACTTTTCTTCAGTTATGACTTTTGCAATATCTCTCTCGATCAAGATGGAAGAAACCGTTGTTGGAGCTGTGATTGGCGCCACCATTCAAAATGTGCAACAAAATCTGCTCACAATTATGCGGAGTTTGTGTAGATGATAAGAAGTATTTCTTCTTGCAAAATAAGTCAATAGTTTATATAGGATAATTTCTAAAGGTTTTAAAATCAAAATATTAAAAGCTATTAAGAGTTATTGGTATGAAAATAATTTCATTTAATAATTTGATTACACAAATGCCCATATACATGCTTGTATTTCAAAAGTCATTTTGAATCCAGTCAAAATACGTAACATCCGACAATAAGTTTGCAATTCAATATTAATTAGTAACTCAACAATAAATCAAGATTAAACTCATTGGGTTGTAATTTATTCGAATATTAATTATATTTTAAAAATTGAATTAATATTTTCAACAATCCCCACATAATTCAATTTATATATATATATATATATATATATATATATATAAGAAAATAATATTATTGATGAGCAAAATATACCATGTAATAGGTGATAGTTGTCTTCCGCACTTGAACCTACACTTAGTGACAACTAGTAATCATCTAAAGTATCATAGTGACGTAAAGTCTTGAACTGGACTCTTTGAACCAAATTACACTAGTCGCACACATGACATGAACTTAGATCAATTCTATTGGTTTTCGGCTATTTACTGTCAAGCGCCGGTATCTTGTATTAATGTTTTTAGGGATCAGATTACATCCCACATTAGCGACCAGACTACTAACAATCATACAGGTGAGTCCTCCAATTGTGTTTGTGATCATCACCTGCAAAAACTACTGTCTTGGACTTTCAAAGATATACTCTTCCTTTATCCATCTCAAATAAGCACCAACACCTTAGGAATAGAACCGAAAAATCCCCATTATTTACAAGTGTTGAACTTAGTCATCTTTGTAGTTTCGTTTTTACCTATTGAACCTCTTTCATGGGATCTCCAATCATGGAGGTTGGGTTTCCATTATGATACCTTATTTATAGGCTTCAGTCCCATTCCCCTCTATGTTTTTTGAATAATTTTCTTAGTCAACCCCTTAGTAAGGTTGTCAGCTAAATTATTCTCGAAGTTCACAAAATCCACAGATATAACCCCTTGATTGAGTAATTGTCTTATAGAATTATGTCATATATATATATATATATATATATATATATATATATATATATATATATATATATATGCCTCATCTTCCCATTATAATGAGAATTTAGTGCTTTAATGATCCTAGCTTGATTATCCAAAAGTATAGAAATTGCCGGAATAGGTTTAACTGTAAGAGGTAAATCAGATATTAGACATTTTAGCCATTCAACTTTTGTTCTGGCTAAACTAAGAGCAATTAATTCTGCCTCCATATTAGAGCGCGAAATAATAAATTATTTAGTAGATCTCCATGCCATAACTACTCCACCAAGGGAGAAAATATAATTACTAGTTGCTTTTATTTCTTCTGAGTCAGATATCCATTTAGCATCTGTGAACCTTTCAATCATAGTTGGATATCCTGAGAAATGCAAACCATAATTCATAGTTCCTCTCAAATATTCAAAAACTCTACTTATAGCTTTCCAGTTATCATAATTTAGATTAGAAGTATATCTACTTAATCTATTTATATCATAAGCAATATCCAGTCTAATATAATTTGTTAAATACATTAGTGACCAAATGATTTGCACATATTTTTCTTGAGAAATATTTTCTTCATTGTTTTTCTTTAAGTGAAAATGAGGGTCATGTGGAGTATTTATAGGCGTGCAATCAGAATAATTGAATTTCTTCAATAACTTATCAATGTAGTGTGACTGATTTAATATGATCTCTATATCATTTCTTACCCAAATCTTTCATATCAAGATTTTCAGATAACATCAACTTAGTGATTTCAATGATTCTCAATCTTGTTCGAAAGATCAGGATATCATCAACATACAAGCACAATATAACACAATCATCATCAATATTTTTAAAATAAATACATTTATCTGAATCATTAATGAGAAAGCCATTATCAATAACTACATTATCAAGTTTCTCATGCCATTGTTTTAGAGATTGTTTAAAACCATAAAGAGATTAACTAATTTGCAAACCTTCTTTTCTTGACCAGATACAATAAAACCTTTCGATTGTTCCATATAAATTTATTCTTCTATATCTCCATTTAGATATGCAATTTTAACATCCATCCGATGAAGTTCTAATTTATAAATAGAAGATAGAGCAATCAATACTCTAATAGTAGTTAGTTTAGTTACTGTGGAGTAAGTATCAAGAAAGTCAACACCTTCTTTTTCTTTATAACCCTTAACTACTAATCTAAATTTATTTTTATCTATAAAATCATCTGTTTTTTGTTTTTTCTTGAAAATGTGTTTGCACTCAATTAGTTTATTGCCAGGTGGTAAATTTGTTATTACTCAAGTATTATTAGATATTATAAAATTCATTTCACTATCTATAGTTTCTTTCCAAAAAAGAGCATTTAAAGAAGTCATAGCCTCATTATAAGTTTTAGGATCTTCTTGAACAATAAAAGTGTAAAAGTTTTCATCGAAATCCTTTGAAATTCTCGTTCTTTCACTTCTTCTAAGTTCTTGATTATATTTTGTATTTATTCTAATTTCATGATTATTACCATTTGGTGTAAACTTAGAAGATTTATTATTTTCATTAATGTTAGAACTACTAGATTGAAAAGGAAAAATATTCTCAAAGAATACAACATTATGAGACTCTATAATAGTATTATTAGAAACATCGACATTTTCATATTTGAATACTAAAAATCTATATCCTACACTATTCAGTGCACACCCTATAAAAGAACAATCCACTATTGTAGGTTCAAGTTTCCTTTTCGTATTTTTAGGGATGTAGGCTTTCTCCCTTTCCACAATTCATAAGGAGTATTATCAATACCTTTATAAGGAATTCTATTTAAAATACGATATGCTGAAAGTAATGCCTCTCCCAATAAACTTTTAGGTAAACTCAAAAGGGTTAATACGACATTCACCATATCAATTAAAGTGTGATTTTTTCTTTCAGCTATGCCATTAGATTGAGAAGAAAAGGCTTAAGTCGTTTGATGAATTATACCATAATTTTCAAAACATTCTACCATTTCTTGTGATTCATACTCTTCACCTTTATCACTTCTCATAGATTTAGTTTTCTTTTCTAATTGATTTTCTAATTTTTGTAAAATTCCAGCACCACTAGACGTTGATGAATTCATATCTGCAAAGATACCAAATAAAGAAACAAACCAAATTTGTGTTAATTTGTCACTGAACACATGGTTCACGGCCCCTTCAGCTCTGAAATGGAGAACGAATGCATTAAAAAGGGAAAATGTACTAAGGGATTTCCTAAGCCATATATCGATATGTTTAAGAGGCAAATGATAGGTTTCAAAGAAACAAGATATTTGTAAGACTAAATACTACTACAACTATAGATATATATCTCCATGCGAAGCTGTTTGACATCTCTTTGGATTGGATATCTATTATAGGAATCCATCTATACAACGACTAAGCTTCCATCTTCTAAATGAACAGTCAGTTTTCTATAATGATGACAATATTGATAGAGTTATTGTTCAAGAAGATGGAAGGAAAACAATGCTTCTTGCTAGGGTGGAGTGCAATAAGAAGTATCCTCAAGCCAAATATTTGTCATATACCCAAAACATTTGTTTGGAATGGCATAAACCGCATTTAGACCATCACACAACGAGGATTTAAAATTGGTAGGTTAGATTAAGTTCCACCAGGGGTTGGAGAACCATTAGATTTATGAATAATGCTAAACCATTCTCGAAGAGCTTTCTCGTGAAGATATACAGACAACCCATAATGTAGTCTATCCTACTTTGAAAGATGCGTAGATGATGATAGGGAATACGTTGATGGTATTTTTGAGGTAAGTTATTGGGTATTACCATCGTTCCTCACAAAGCTCATTCCTTCTTTACTAGGATCGACAACCATTTAAAGACGTGAATATATATGGAAAAAGACTTGACATCTTCTTGCAAAATATATCTTACAACAACGTAAAATTCTTGGAATAAACGGTATTTTCTATTTTTTTTTAACAAATTAATTATTATTTATTGATCATCTTATTATTCTTCACATTTTTTTGGTTTAGTGATCAAATTATTATGGTGTCTTTGCTACCATACTTTTATCTTATTATTTTATAGTTAGTGATACAAATAAAATTTCCTTAAACCAAACTCGATAACTGTGTCTAAAATACGAGAGCTTTTAATATTTTGATATTAACTATTTTGTAATATAATATAATTGAATACGAAATTATGAATGCACTTTTTACTATGAAAAAAGTAATATGTGTTTCTTACATGGTTTTCTTGTATAATCTTCATTCACATCTTCAACTAAGCGATGATATGCTGAAAAAGTATACACTCACTGAATTTAGAAAAAATTCTGCAGAGTAATAGGAAATCGCTTAAAAATTTCTCCGATATGCGACTTCCTGATGATTCTTTGATGACTGACGAATATAATAAGCTTATTCAGAAAGAACTTACTAACTTTGATTGATGTGTTTTGGAAGTCGAACATCAGAAATTATGCTCATTTTTAAAGGACGAACAAAGACAATCTATTTCAATATAACATTGTGTTTAATGTTGCTTCGAGTGGTGTTGCTAAACTTTTGCTTCCGGGTGGTAGAGCTGCGCACTCTCAATTTGGAATACCTATTAAAATAATTGAAGACTCCATGTGTACAATAACACCTGGAATAGAAATAGTTTCTCTTATGGACGAGGCAAAATTAATCATTTGGTATGAAGCATCAATGATGAGTAGATTGTATTTTGAGGCTTTACATAAAAGTTTGAAACTTATTGCACCAAAAGAAAGAAAGAACTTACCATTTTCCATCAAGGTTATAGTTCTTGGTGGAGACTTTCATTAGATTCTACCTGTTATGCCAAAGAGTAGTCGCGAAGATATTATCTATGCCAGTATATGTTCATCTAGATTATGGGAACATTGTAAGATTCTCTGATTGATGAAGAATATGATATTAACTATGGGACAGACAATGTTAACATCTATTGCAAGCGAATTAAAGATTTATTGGAGTGGATACTCAAAATTGGTGATGGAAAAATTAGTTCCAAAGTGGACGGTCAGACTTTAATTGATATACCTGACGATATACTTCTTCGCACGTTAGGCGATCACGTTGTTTCTATTGTCGAGAGCACTTATCCTTCTATTTTAAAAGACTTTGGAAATCACTTATTCTTTGAAGAAAGATCTATTCTTACACCATTTAATAGCATTGTTGAAACAGTTAATGAATACATGATGTTTATTCTTTTAATGAATGAAAGAGTATATCTTAGTTCTGACACCATTTGCAAGACACATATGTAAATGGAGAAGTACAACATCAAGTGTACTCGACCAATTTTCTAAACACAATAAAGTGATCAAGGATTCATAATCATATTTTGAAATTGAAGATTGGAGTTCCAATTATGTTGATTGGAAACATGGATCACGTTTCGTGATTATGCAGTGGTACAAGGTTGGTTGTTTCCCAACTTGGAGATCGCATTATTGAAGCAAAGATTCTTTCAGGAACTAATATTGGGATGAAGGTTTACATTCCACATATGGGTTGATTCCTTCGAATAGCAAGGTCCCATTTAAATTCCAGTGGAGACAATTTCAACTTATTGTCTATTTTGCAATGATTATAAACAAGATTCAAGGTCAAACTCTATCTAGTGTTGGTTTGTACTTACCAAGACCTATTTTTAGTCATGCAATATCTATGTCGCCATCTTTATGGTGAAGAGCCGTAAATGATTAAATATTTTATGCTGCAACAACGATAATAACATTGTTAATAAGACAACATTACAAAGAAATTTTTAAAAACCATAAGTGAACATTTTCTTTATTGTATTAACAATTTCTGAATTTTTTAAATTATTCTTTTCTATATTATTATTATGTATTTGTTCGTTATGCCCGCGTAACATGTAGATTTCTATACTAGTATATCTTTATAAAAGTGACAACAATAACCCACCCAATCTACTCAAAACCTTACCAACACTCCATTTCTGAAGCTCAACCCACCGCACAAATGACCTAACCTTCGACAATGCCTCCAAACCAAACGTGTAGTACAACCCAAAAGGCCTCCTCGCTTCCGAAGTTGTTGTGTTTCCAATAATCTAAGACTAGTTTCACCTGCATTCTTATAGTGGGCATCCAATTATGTCGACAACCTCAACACTAAATCAGCAAGTCGCGGAACAACACCAATTCACTTCTTAGATTCATCCTTATTCATCAACTAAAGTAAAATTTGGATAACAATAATCCTAAGTGTATTTGTATAGAGGGATTGGGGGGAAGAGATTTGGAATCCATTGTCAAAATCACTCAAATCAATGAATTGAGAATCCTTCCAAATCCATTCTCAAAATTTTGGTTCATTTTAGTCGATTTGAAACTCATCTTAAGACCTAGTCATTTGAAATGTATAACATGTCTCCTAAATACAACACACACAAAAATACACACACTACTCACATTTCACACATATTACACTCAGAACACATACTACACACATTTCAATCATAAAACATATATTTCACACTCAAAATAAATACTACGCACATTCCATCCTTGGACATACCGTATAATAGAGTGATAATGAATCGTATTGAATATCAGTATATTCAATTCGTGTTAAAAAATTCGACAAGTATCTGTATTTTTATTCGTTTAATATACAAATCAGTATATTTATTCGAATTCAATTTTAAAAAAAAAGTAATCGAGTTTGATTCGAAAAAAGTATTCAAATATCAACTTGAATAAAAAGTTTTCTTAAAAAATTATTAATTAAAACCTAAAACAAAATGTAGGACTTACCAATAAATATATTTATAAGTCAATTTTTGCCTACAAATCTCATATATCTTTTTTTTTTTTTTTGCCCATTAACTACACTTTGGACTAATTTGTCAAATATATAACCCACATATACTCAACCCTCCTCATCTTTCCCCACAAACTTCTGGCGCCGATCCATACTAGCTACGACGTCCGTTTAATCTAAGATATTTATCATTAATTTTTTTATCATTTCGATTCGATCTGAATACACTCAAGTCAATCGGAGTTCGTTTTTCCTATTGAATTATCAGTAAAAAATTCGATTTTCATAGTATTTCACACAAAAAACCAACAACTTTTGCCATTAATTTCGGTCTTCTCTGATGTTCGTTTAAGAAAAGATTTTTACTATTGATTTATGTTATCATTTCAAGTGTACATGCAAGATTTCAGATCAATCGGAGTCTGTCTGCTCCGTTGAATCACCGATCAAAGTTTTGATTCACACAATTTTTCACACAAAAAATCAAAAATTTATGGCGTCGATTTCAGCCACCCCCAACATTCGATTAATCTGAGATTTTTACCATTTATTTTTGTTATCGAAAACAAATTAAAAACCTAACATACACTACAATCTATATACACATGGACAAAACTTAAAAAGGAAATGAATAACAAGGAACAAAATAATTAATGCTAAGTATGAAATAGTCACGAAAAGTAAAGAATCTTCTATTGAATTCTTAAGTTACAACCTCAGGAATTAATAGTATATATATGGTAGGAAGAACATATCCAATTTTTTCACCAATCAATAATCTTTTGTAGCTGCTTTGGAGGCTCATCATTTGCAAAATATATGCCATCACTCTTTGCTTCATAATAGCATTTTCCATTCGCATCACATTTATCTTTATCCTTCCCAGTATTATTAAAAACTTCAAAAGACAAATCTTTGCCATTCCACCACAAATGGCAAAAGAATAATGTTCTAAAATTAATACAAAAACTAAATGTAAATCCTTGGCCAGAATAAAGTGTTCGGAGTCCTAAATCATCATCTCCCGATTTGCAACGCACAGACAATGGTGGAGTATCGGGAGGAAGCTGACTCACTACATAAATCCTAATTCGTCTTGAGAGAAAACAATTAGCTTCATCTGAGGCCATTGTTTGAAGAATGATTGCAGAAAGAATGATAATTTGTAACAAGTAGTTAGTCATTGTAGGATTTTTTATTATTATTATTTTCTCCCGTTTGTCATACTTATTTATAGGTGGGATTTAATTGAATATCCCATTTAATTGAGCAAGATTAATTGATTCAATTTTGATTATATTCTCTATAGTAATAAATTCTATAAAATATCCCATTTAATTGAGCAAGTATAATTGATTCAATTTTGAT
>BMAC01000969.1:28858-66892 GCA_014905375.1 Phtheirospermum japonicum | reverse complement strand
TTTATATTTTTGGATATAAAGTATCAATTTTTTCTTTTTTCTTTTTAAGACATAAAGTAAGAAGTGGTTTTCTTACTTTTGCGCACATAAATTAAGAAAGTTTCTTATATTTTCTAACATAAAGTGATGATTTGCACTATAATGTAAGAATATTGTTTATTAAATAAGAAATATATAACAATAATTTGCTATCAAGTAAAGATTTTTTTTTTCTTTTAAAAAAATATTGTGGTTAATAAGTAAAAGAATACATAACAACATTTACATATAAAGCAATAAATTTTTACAATCAAGTAAATAGTTTTTGTCATCACATAAGAAATTTTTGGATATTAAGTAAGAAATTTCAAAAAATATAGTAAGAAATATCAGACATATAGTAGAAAATTAAATCATATATTAAGAAATTATTTTAGATAATAAGTAAGAAAATTTAGAACTGGATCCCTATTTTAAAATATATTCGAAAATTTCCATATAATTGAGTTGATTTTGAAATATGAAAATGAAAAGTGTTATTTGAGCGGTAAAATGACTAAATTTCATTTTAGATTATATAATCTACTAAACTTCACATTTAATATTCCTAATTAATTAGAATCAGTTTCATTTTCTATTTTTCTTTTTCCTAAAAGTATTCTTTATTTTAACCCACGTAGTTATAAGTAAAACACCAAATATCATATTTTATCACCAAAATTAAATAGTTTATAAATTATTCGAATCTCATTATTACAACTCATCTTCTAAGTTTATATATATAAAGCGAATCAAATCGCATGGCGCTGAAGTGAAGAAAGCTCTAAGAGAAGAGAGAGAAGGGAAAGACAGACGGCAGAAAGAAATCCTTCCAACCGGCGGAATTGAACATAAGACTTACTTTGGCGATCGGTGAATAGTATGACCCACCCTATTCTATTCTGTATTTTGCTTTAAATTTGCTTTAAACTGAGAATGAAAGTTTATTCAAAAAAATTCAGTTGTTACAAAGATATGACCGATTTAGCATATCTTGACTAGTTCTTTAGATTCAGATAATACGAAGTTTTCGATATTGATGATATAATAATTTATAGAAAATATATATTTATTTATTATTTAGCACCATATATTAAAAATATAATAATATATTAAAATTATATGCAATAATAAATTAACACTAGTGCAGAAACAGTTTTGTAGAACGCCCTATTTCAGGTATTCTAGATCGCCCTGCCCAGGCGTTATGACTAGAGCTGTTCTAGAATATCAGATTTTCCAGATCAGCTTTCTGAGGCGATCTAGAATATCCGATATTCTAGAACGGTTATTTGAGATGTTCTAGAAAAAACAATTTACCCGTTCTAGAAAATAGTTTACCCCAATTAATATGTTCCATAAAATAACATTCCAGATCGGTTATAAAAAAAACGTTCTGGAAAATGTATATTCTAGAACGTCTTCTTCTAAATGACGTTTTAGAATAAACATTTTCCAGAACGCCATTTAGGAAAAGACGCTCTAGAATATACATTTCCCAGAACGTCAATATGGAAAGCGATCTAGAATATACATTTTCCAAAACGCCTTTTCGAAAGAGACGATCTAAAATATACATTTTTCAGAACGTTAATATGGAAAGCGATCTAGAATATACATTTTCCACAACGCCTTTTCGAAAGAGACGTTCTAGAATATACATTTTCCAGATCGTCTTTTGGAGAGAGACGTTCTAAAAAATGTATATTCCAGATCGTCAGCCTCGGAAAAATGTTTCGGAATATACATTTTCTAGAACGTCTTTTTCAGAAAAGTCGTTCTAGAATTAGACATTTTCCAGAACGTCCTTGTGAAAGTCGTTCTAGAATTGACAGTTTTTGAATTCCAGTTTTTCTCATTTTTTTTCCCAGCCCTAAATTGAAATTTTTTCACAAAACACCAATCATTCATATAATCAAAAAATCATCCATTAATCACAATAATACATACACACCAAAATATATCAATACGAACAACATAAGTCACCAAATACACGATCAACAAATGAATATGGAAAGCGATCTAGAATATACATTTTCCAAAACGCCTTTTCGAAAGAGACGATCTAAAATATACATTTTTCAGAACGTTAATATGGAAAGCGATCTAGAATATACATTTTCCACAACGCCTTTTCGAAAGAGACGTTCTAGAATATACATTTTCCAGAACATCAATATGGAAAGCGATCTAGAATATACATCTTCCACAACGCCTTTTCGAAAGAGACGTTCTAGAATATACATTTTCCAGATCGTCTTTTGGAGAGAGACGTTCTAAAAAATGTATATTCCAGATCGTCAGCCTCGGAAAAATGTTTCGGAATATACATTTTCTAGAACGTCTTTTTCAGAAAAGTCGTTCTAGAATTAGACATTTTCCAGAACGTCCTTGTGAAAGTCGTTCTAGAATTGACAGTTTTTTAATTCCAGTTTTTCTCATTTTTTTTCCCAGCCCTAAATTGAAATTTTTTCACAAAACACCAATCATTCATATAATCAAAAAAATCATCCATTAATCACAATAATACATACACACCAAAATATATTAATACGAACAACATAAGTCACCAAATACACGATCAACAAATGTTAATGTAAAAATCACCAATAATACACAATTCGCCAAATACACGTTCACCAAAAAGACGAGTACCTATTTTACTAACATTCAAGTTATCCACAAATAGTTTGTTTGTGATCAAGCAATAACCTCTAATAAACACTCCGCCCAACGTCTACGTACATCATCAATGTCATCGTCCGAATAAGGTTGTTCCATGTTGAGTGCCTGCAAGTCAATGAAAAACCAGAAATAAATCTTTAGTTTGAGAACAGAGAACATATTTATATCCCCTTGATAATCTGATATCGAATAACACAAGAGATCAAAAAATCAACCACTGAAGATAGAATTAAAAATATTGTTAATAAAAATAATAGGGACGATTCCCAACTAGAAGGTGGGCTGTGTTACCCCTATATAATCACATGCCAATAGAAGCTGAACACCGACTCTAATTTTATGACAATACTGTTAGTCAACCTATTATATATGCTTTCTCTTTTAGAGTATCCTTTCTAGACTTAGCTTCCTTTATTTTGCTCTCCCATAGCTGCAAATAAGACATTCGTCTTTTTTAGTTTTTTAGGCTCTTTTTTTAGTTTTTTATTTAGTTTATTTTTTAAGTTAGTTTAGTCTTTTCAAGGTTTTCTATTTTTTGGTATTTTTCATTTTCATTTTAAATTTAGTTTAGCAGTTTGACAGTTCCAGGGTTATAATTGTAGTTCTCCATACCTCAACAAGAATTACACAGTTCATAACTCATCAATTACTCAACACAATGTATATCATAAAAGTAGCCAACTAGGACAGAGGATACAAAGAAAAGCCGACGTACCAGTATGGAGCTCCTCAGCATGGTTGGTACTTGAAGGGCGCAATAACTTCGCATTATCAATTTCATCTTCCATCGCAACAGCTTCTGAATCATTTTAGAAATGGAGAAAAGAGGTTTTAGATACTTAAGGATGTCGATAGGGATATTTAACAAACAGATATAAGCAGATACTTATTAAAATAAACAAAGGCACGATTTTTCCCATCAAAAACCTCATTATTTCTAGAAACAGAGGTAACTGGCTTAAAAGCTGAAACCACAAAAAATAAAAATCATGTTCTTAAGATATACATGTCTAAACCTATTTCACTATCTGGAACGAGAAATATTATCAACATCATGTACCAAATTGCCCTTCACCATGCAAAAGAACAGGGAAAATACTAGTAGAAGGCTATATTGGAGGCAACTCAACAGGGTTCTAATGCAAAAACAGGTAAATAAAGAGAAGCAATTAGAAATGAACCTTCGATGAAACCGAATCCAATGTTCTTTCTTTGAAAAGCTTCATTGTTGTTGTCGAGGTGGTTCAACAATTAGAAATGAACCTTCGATGAAACCGAATCCAATGTTCTTTCTTTGAAAAGCTTCATTGTTGTTGTCAAGGTGGTTCTTAATTCAAGACTTCTTGTAGGAGATGATCAAGGTGGCCTTTCTTTCATATAGACATTTAATTTACGTAAATTATGCTTTTTGATCCCATTCCGAAATCGAGAGCTTCCTGAAGAGGTAAAACTCTAAACTATTAAGATCCGATAGTTAACCTGACTTGCTGTGACAAAGCACTTAATCCAAAATCAGAAACTTTTAAGTTCCCAGCAGCATTTTGACTTTGCATCCCCGATGTCATTTCTATCCATCGACTAGAAATAAAACATTGTCACATCGATTGTACTAGTGTGATAGCCATGAGAACCAGAGACGATGTTTTATTACGTGCTTTAAGATCTGATGTTTTATAATAGCATTCATTATCATTAATAGCATCAACAAAAAGATAACACGAATCCATAAGCATCAACTGACATTTTATTGTAGCAACAATCATTATTAATTTTAGTATTATAACCCCAAAAATTACGAGCCCAAAATTAAGAGGGTAAAAAAGTACTTCAAAAGTCAAAGAACATGGAGTCTATGTTAATCACACACGAAGGATATAGTTGTAACACACAAAAACTGTGAGCATCACAAGAAACTAATCTTAGCAACAAATGTTAGCATAACTCTAACATAAAATTAACATAGAAAATGTTAGCATAACTCTAACATAAATTTAGCATAAAACAAGCACTGAGGTACACTATTATTAGTAATATACATGTATGAAATTAGCACCACTGAGGAAATAAAAATAATTAGCAAGTAATATTAGTAATAGTATCAAATTGAATATGATACCTTTGGAGTCGTAAATACTGGAAGCTTTCCATCTTTTTTCTATTTGAGAAGCCTGATACCAAGATTATCAGCACCTCCAGCATCGTTTACCCACTTCTGCAAGAAAATAAATAAAACGTAAATAGATGTACATCAAAACTAAATAAAAGAACAAAAAGGGAGAAAATTTTAAATAAAGGAAAGCATGTTCTTTACCTGCAAGAAAGCTCATATACCATAAAAAAGTACCCAGATGTATACTAAAGCTACTAAATGGACAAACAAACGCAAACTGGTTCCTTAAAATTCAGGGTATGTTTCTCATTACTTTCCAAGCACTAAATTGTCTATAAGAAATATGATCTTCAAGTCAACGAATCTTAATTTTAATCACTGAAAATGTTAGAAAAGTACTTTTCCAAGTTAAAATTCAGCATGTTTCAGAGTAAATACATAATACTAACAGTGGATTGAGTAAAATACATAATACTAACAGTGGATTGAGTTAATCAAGGTCCTTAATGTGAACCATGCTTTCGGTCATGCATAATACATAAGTTGTGAAATAGAACTGTAACTGTACAAAAATCTAAAATTCGATCCTAATTGCACCCAATTTCATGTGCCCTTCACTTGATTGAATTCCCATGAGATTAGGACCAAAATTGAAATTCGTATAGTTATTGTTATTTTGCAAATCACATTTTGCAGAACCAAACTTGAGATGTTTGTATAGTTACGGGACCTTTTTGCAAAATGTATATTTTACAAGACCATTTTGCAGTCGCCCTAAAGTTACAGGACTAATTTTATTGTAAAATAAAAATATTTGTAATTTTGGAAGATAATAAGGGTTTTTGTGCAATTAGACTAAACTTGAAGGGTAGCGTTTATAATTATCCTTTCAARAAATAATCACATGACGATGCATATTTACGTACCTCCAKAAGGTCTTTTCCCTTCCAKGGCCTCTTTCTTCTCCTGGCAGCTCGAGCATAGGAAAGCCTTCCTCAAACATCTCCTCAACCAAATCCGGTTCACAATATTCTTCTTTATCGACCTGAGAAGATGATTCCGAATATTTTTTGCAGAACATCAACTTAAACACCCCTTTTCCTTGCTTCTTTGGAGGCGGCTTTTGAGAATCTGGCTTCTCTGGCGGTTGTATGTCCACCACAATACACGTCGTGTCATCTTGAAGACCTTTGGCTTGCACGGCTTCCTACAAGAACAGGGAGAGGGGTAAACAAATAATACAAAAAATATTGATTCAAAAGTGAGAATATCGAGATGTAATTTTTCTTATTTATATTATTTGTACTTTGATAATCTGTGAAGCTGCAGCATCGGGTGGCATTCCTCGGCAGCACTCAAAAGCTGTTTCCGCTGATACCCCGTCCCAAACACCATCGCTCGAGATTATAAGCCTGCCACCAGTTGATGATAACTGCAGATGAATGAAATGATTTAGTAAATAAATCCATATATATTTGTCAGGAATAATTAAAAATGTTATCCTTGAGATTAATATAAATGTCTTTCAAGATTTCAAACACCTCATTGAGATATGTTTCTGTTTAAAAATTGCACCAATTGCAAGGAGGGTGTATTTGTAATTGTAAGAATTACTAGACTTTTTTGTAATTAGGCTAAACATCATCCGGAATATTTTTTTGTAATTATCCAATATTTTTCAAAATAAAAAAAGTAACTCAAACAACAGGTAAAAATAATTATATTGTGATYGAAGGTGGTAGTAATTTATCTTGAACTCATTATAAATGGCCAYCATATGGTTTKCTTAATTAAATTTTAACTAAACAGAGGATCACAAGAATTGCTTTGAGAAAAACAAAATCGGTATTTATTGGCTACTATTCAGCGAGCAGGCAGAAASAAACCTTTACTTGCTTCAYATAAGGTACAGGAACTATGAACTCTCCAACATCCATATCTCCGATAGATCTTGAAAGACATAACCCACCAGGCCAACATCTTAAGGGACCAATCTACAATAAATAAATAAATAAATAAATAAATAAATAATAACGAATATAATAAAAAATCAATCTGTAGTGTTTTCAAATACAAAGATCTAACTTAAAAATAAGAAGGGATAGTTAAAACAAAATTACCTCAGTGCCAGCACCAGTATTAAGCCGACCAACCTCACCGCCACTCGAAGTTATCCGTTCTCGCCTGTTTCATAAACAATCTCAAACCTTATAGAAAATGATCCATGCACTGATGTTTAGCCTAATTCTAAATCACTCCCAGAGAAATCAAAATTACAATATACCCTGGCAGTTTGTATTTACCTCACAACTTGAGGATGTGATTTGTAAAATAGAAACAAATTAATTTTAAGGGGGTATTTATATATATTTTTTTTTAAAGAAAGAAAGATTACTTACTCTTCTTCGCTACATTCAAGTCTATGATCTGCTGAAAGGTAATATAAACCCCCTGCAGCAGATTCTAGTACGGCACACGAATCGCCGACTGATGAAACTGTTAAGACCCATCCCTCGATTTTTACAAACCCAGCAACCAAATCCCGAAGCAATGCCGAGATCCATTCATCACTATTAAGATCAGGAGGAATAGCACTCAGCACATTGTTCAACAGATTCTCCTTGGAATATACAGCAGCTGCAGATCCATTGTGGCCATCAAATAACTGTAAATAAAAATACAATAACAATTTTAAGAAGAAAGCGAAGGATGCAATATCACTAACAAAAAGGGACAATTAACCTTTTATGTGATGGATAATTGGAACATTGAAGAGCCCTCTTTAAAAGATGAAAATATACGTCAACCCTAACTATAATTAAACACGCTTAGATCTGAAAGAATTGCTGATTTTGAGAATAAAAAACGGGTCGAAGAATAATACCTGATCCGAATAAGGTCGAAGATTTTAGGAAGATCGAAGAACAAAAACCCTAATCGGATATGTCTGAACAGAGAGAGAGAAAACGTGTCAGCGTGCAGGTGAGAGATAAAGGTAAACCTTCTGAAATCAGACGCTCACCATGAGCTGTCATTTCTGACCGTCGAATCCAGTCAACCCAAAGCCCCGCCGCCGTTGGCCTTGAGTTGTCAAATAAGTTGCGGGCCGTGCCGCCCAGCAACCCCCAACAAGCCACCTCACAAATGCCATCACCGCGCCTGCACGCTGCCGCCGATTCCCAGTATTCGGGTCCGCCGGTTGATGATTGTAGGTTGCGGTGTGGGGGTTTAAATTGGGGGAGAATTAGGTCTTTTGGTTATGCCATAGCTTCGAATCGGTGGATTATTGTAGTTGGTGGTGGCTATTGCAAGATGATGGTCGTCGGTGGGTTAGAAATGGCGGTGGTTCAATTGGAGGTGAGGGGAGAGGAAAAGGAGCGGAGCGGAGATGGAGAGGATCTGTTTTAGGGTTTCCAGAAAAGGTGAGTAAAGTGATATAATAAATAATACTATATACCAGATCGCCTTTTTAGGACGTTCTAGATATTTAAAAAAGGGCGATCTGGTATATCTAATATACCACAACGTCCATACGAAAGGGCGATCTGGTATATCGAATATACCAGATCGCCCTTTCATAACGACGTTCTAGATATAAGCTTTACCAGATCGCCTTTTCAACGACGATCTGGTATATCGATATACCAGATCGCCTATTTTAAAGACGATCTGGTATATTGATATACCAGATTGCCTTTAAAAAAGGCGATCTGGTATATAACGCTTTTATTATGAAAATGCCACTGGCTTATATACCAGATCGTTTTTTTCTGAGGCGTTCTAGATTGACTGTTTTAGAATATATTTTCTGCACTAGTGTAAATTATTAGGTACATCCAGATCCACGACTTAATTACTTGCTCAACATTTATAATCATCCAAAAACTCTTTTAAGAAAAAAAGAGAAATTGTCTTGAGAAAAAAATTGTTATTACTTTTGCTTAGGTTTACGGTTTTCATCCAATTAATTAATGTATACATAAAATTTTCATTTTATCAAAGAGAGATCCCAAAATCAAACGATTTCTAAACAAAAAGTAAGCTCAAAAACTTTTTTAAACGAAAAGGTCTTTTTTTTTTTTTTGCTCCCAAGCCCCCGAAGTTAACTTTTCCCATCATTCTTCAAACTTAACATATTATGTATTTTAAGGATACAAAGCAGCCATACTGACACCACATTAGCAATTTGGGGATGCAAATGCAATGATGAAAGAAACCCAAAAAGAAAAACGGAAAAAACTACTAACTAATAATCAATAAACTCAACTATTAAAGCTACTCTCAACCCCGTCCTCGACCTCGACTTCGTTCCCAACCTCTGCCGGGTTG
This sequence comes from Phtheirospermum japonicum, assembly GCA_014905375.1. NCBI lineage: Eukaryota > Viridiplantae > Streptophyta > Magnoliopsida > Lamiales > Orobanchaceae > Phtheirospermum > Phtheirospermum japonicum. The sequence continues at coordinate 57,750 of BMAC01000969.1, read as the reverse complement.
GGATGGGCCAGCCCAACTGGCCTGTCTCCTAGGCTTATTCTCGCGTAACGACGTGAAAGAAAGATAGCGAGCTCTTTGCGAGCTGATAATAATAAATATAAGCATAGTAGTTCTTTTGATAAAGATGATGAATATATTAATATGTGTTACATTTAAACGCATAGTGTGCAACTATTTATAACAAAACACCTGACTATATTAACCCTAAAATGTGCGGTTATGATTATTTAAGTACACCTTGACAACGACTCTTTACAATGAATGGTTAAGATTGCTATAGTACATTCTGACAGCTGTAGCAGGCTGGTTGATCGTTCTATTCAAGGGCTGACATCATTAACAGCGTGAGTACCAAACAATCACGGCGGGCTCATATGACGATCTCCTATAGCTCGGTCCTGAAATTTATCAGGTCGCTGGATAGGTCGGTACTTATGCAGCCTATTGATGTTAGGTCGTTGATTATGTAAATTCTCATGCAACCTATTGGTATTAGGTCGCTCATCATGCGACCTGAACTCCTTAGGTCGCTCTATTCTACCATGCCCCCTCAATTCGAACGAGGTCAGAGGGAGGACTTAAAGCTGACTCCATAAACGAGTGAAGAATTGGTTGCTCAAAGGTTTGGTTAGGGAATCTTCTATCTGATAAATATGTTGAAAACAAATTAAAAACCTAACATACAATCTATATACATGGACAAAACATTAAAAAAAAATGAATAACAAAGGAACAAAATAATTAATTGCTCGAAGTATGAAATAGTCACGGAAAGTACAAATCTTGTATTGAATTCTTAAGTTACAACCTCAGGATATAATGGTATACATGGTAGGAAAAACATAGTCAGTTTTTTCACCAACCAATAAATTTTCTTAGTTCTTTTGGAGGCTCATCATCTGAAAAATATATGCCATCACTCCTTGCTTGATAATAACATTTATTATTCGCATCACAACGGTATTTATCCTTCCCAGAATTAGTAAAAACATCAAAAGACAAATCTCTGCCGTTCCACCTAAAACGGCAAAAGAATAACGTTGTGAAATTAATACAAAAACTAAATGTAAATCCTTGGCCAGTATAAAGTGTTTGGATTCCAAGATCATCGTCTCCCGATTGGCAACGCAACGTCAATGGTGGAGAGTCGGGTGGAAGCTGACTTACTATATAAATCCTATATCGTCTTGACAAAAAACAATTAGCTTCATCTGAGGCCATTGTTTGAAGAATGGTAGCAGAAAGGATGAGAATTTGTAACAAGTAGTTAGTCATTGTTGGATTTTTTTTATTTTTTCTCCGGTTAATTACTTTGATTTATAGGTGGATTTTCACAGCCTAGATGACACCCCATTTGGCAATTGAGGTAAGTATGCTTTAATTAGAATAAAAGGATTCTTAATTGATCCAATTTTGATAATGTTCTATATAAAGAAAAACATTTTTCAAACATTAAATAAGAAATTTTTGGCCGTTAGTAAGAAATTTTAAAACATATAGTAAGAAGTTTCAGAAATACAGTGGAAAATAAGAAATTAAAAAATAAGGAATATAAAGTTTTTCGAATAAGAAATTTCAAACATTAAATAAGAAGTTTTCTTATTTTCTCGAATATAAATTAAAAAGTTTTTTAATTTCTTCTAACATAAGATAAGAAACTTTCTTACTTTTCCGAATATAAAGTGAGAAAATTTCTTACCCTTGTGCACATAATTTTTTGTTTTTTTACTTTTCGGACGCAAAGTAAAAATTATTTCTTGCATTTTTGGGACACAATTTAAGATATTTTCTTATATTTTTGATATAAAGTGATAATATTTTCTTGCCTTTTAAGACATAAAGTAAGTAGTTTCACTGTAAAAGTAAGGAATTACTGAATATTAAGTAAGAGATTTTCTTACTTTTGCGGACATAAAGTAAGAAAGTTTCTTACCTTTTTCTAAGATAAAGTGATCATTTGCACTATAAATTAAGAAATTATCTATTTTTTATTAAGTAAGAAATACATAATAATAATTTTCTATCAAGTGAGGTTTTTTTTTTTCATAAAAATTATTGTGTTTAATAAGTAAAAAAAATACAAAACAACATTTGCACATAAATCAATAAATATTTACAGTCAAGTAAATGGATTTTGTTATCACATAAGGAATTTTTGGAAATTAAGTGAGAAATTTTAAAAGTATAGTAAGAAATTTCAGACATATAGTGGAAAATTCAATCATATAGTAAGAAATTATTTTGTATAATAAGTAAAAAAATTCCGAACTGGATGCCTATTTTAAGACTATTTGATAAGTTTCCGTATAATTTATATGAATCTGGGGATCTATATATGTTTTTACATATAATTGAGTTGATTTTGAAATGTGAATATGAAAAATGTTAGGTAAAATGCCTAAATTTCATTTTTGCCTAAATATCATTTTGGATTATATAATCTACTAAACTTCACATTTAATATTCCTAATTATTTAGAATCAATTTCATCTTCTATTTTTAGACCTAAATTTCATTTTGATTATATAATCTACTAAACTTCACATTTAATATTCCTAATTAACTAGAATCAATTTCATCTTCTATTTTTTTTTCTTAAAGTATTGTAAGTATGCTTTAATTAGAATAAGAGAATTCTTATAATTGATCCGATTTGATAATATTCTATATAAAGTAAAATATTTTCAAATTCTAAGTAAGAGATTTTTGGACGTTAAAGTAAGAAAATTTAAAAAATATAGTAAGAAATTTCAGAAATATAGTGAAAAATAAGAAATTAAAAAATAGAAGGAATATAAAGTTTTTCGAATAAGAAGTTTTAAACATTAAATAAGAAATTTTCTTATTGTCTCGAATATATATTAAAAAGTTTTTTAATTTAAGATAAGAAACTTTCTTACTTTTCCGAATATAAAGTGAGAAAGTTTCTTACTTTTGTGCACATAATTTATTTATTTTTTTACTTTTCGGACGCAAAGTAACAATTGTTTCTTGCATTTTGGGACATAATTTAAGATAATTTCTTATATTTTTTGATATAAAGTGATAACTTGCTTTTTAAGACATAAAGTAAGAATAAGGAATTTTTGAACATTAAGTAAGAGATTTTCTTACTTTTGTGGACATAAAATAAAAAAGTTTTTTACCTTTCCTAACATAAAGTGATAATTTGCAGTATAAAGTAAGAAATTATCTACTGTCTATTAAGTAAAAGATACATAACAATAATTTGTTATCAAGTAAATTTTTTTTCTTTTTTTTTTTAAGTATTGTGTTTAATAAGTAAAAAATACATAACAACATTTTCAAATAAAATAATAAATTCTTACAATCAAGTAAATAGTTTTTATCATCACATAAGAAATTTTTGGATATTAAGTAAGATTTTTCATAAATATAGTATGAAATTTAAGATATATTGTGAAAAATTCGACCATATAATAAGATATTATTTTGGACAATAAGTAAGAAACTTTCGAACGTACCACTATTTTAAGAACTATTTGACCAGTTTCCATATAATGTATATGAGTCTGGGATCTATATATGTATGTATGTATAATTGAGTTGAGTTTTTGAAATGGTAAAATGGAAGTGTTATTTGAGTGGTAAAATACCTAAATTTCATTTTTGCCTAAATTTCATCTTGGATTATATAACCTACTAAACTTCGCATTTAATATTCCTAATTAATTAGAATCAATTTCATAATTAGAATCAATTTCATCTTCTATTTTTAGACCTAAACTTCATTTCGGATTATATAATGTACTAAACTTCACATTTAATATTTCTAATTAATTAGAATCAATTTCATCTTCTATTTTTTGACATAAAATTCATTTTGGATTATATAATCTACTAAACTTCACATTTAAGGGGTGGTTCTTAACATGAAATGTCATGCAATTCTATTGAATATTATTTTATGAAATTCTATAGATTCTATGATAATTTCGTGGAATCCATTGGATTCTAATGGAATTATATGGAACTATATTATGAAATTATATGAATTTTAATAGATTTTTTTAATGTATTAGAATTACTCTAACTCCTTTTTACAAAAATCATTATATCAACTTAGGAGAATGCAAATTGCAACAATAATATTTATTTTGCAATTTTAATATGAACTATTGAAAAAAAAATATATTATGTTACCAATTTCTTAATTAATTATTTTTTCTTTTTCAGATAATCAATTTTAAAATGAACTATTTTTATAAATTTGGCAATATTGATCTTTTTCTCTTATTTTATTTTTATTACAAGATGAATGATATGTCTTCCTACTAAATAAGTAAAAAAATTAAAAATAATATAGAAAAATAAAGAAAAAAACTATGATTATAAGAAATATAAAGTTTAACTTTGTCTTTTTTCTTAAATAGGAGAATATTTCGTAATTCATAAACTAAAATAAACAAAATTAATAATAAGTTCTCATTATACTTTTTGTGCAAATATGATAATGCGATTAATGTAGTCATTGTCATGTCATATTATATTAAAATGTGATGATTTAAAAAAAATCAAGAAGAAATAAGTATTTTTTTCAATTGCACGAATATTTTTTCCTTATAGATTGATTATACATTTTTTTTGCAAAAATTAGAAAAATAAATTGAATAATTATTTTAATAGAGTGATAAAATATTATTTTTAATATATATATATATATATATATATATATATATATATATTTGTGTGTGTTGTGTGTGTGAGAGAGAGAGAGAGTGAGAATATATATTATTTAAAGGGAAAATTCCCATATAATATACTTAGATCATACTAAATTCCCAAATGATCCTTTAACATTATTTCTTCCCATTTAAGACAAATTCTTCCCATTAAATCAAAATTACAATATACAATGTCAAAAATACCCCCCACTCAAAATATTAAATTATAATTGGACCCAGATCCTTTTAACCTCATAACCGGTCTGTCTCCCTGTCTCCTTCTTCCCCAAAATTTCAGAAAAATCGCGACGACAATTCGGGCGGTTGGCAAAGAACTGGCAAGGAGGCGCAACCGGCAACCGTGTGCTTTGAACCGGCAGCAGTTGTGGGGCAGCCTCGATGGATGGCGCGGCTACTCCGGCGAACGGGCGATGGCGACGGCGTTTTTCTTTCCCGATTTCATAAGTTAGGGATTGGCCAGCACCCTCTCCTTCGACCGATCGACGACTGGCAAAGCGGCGGATGGCGATGACAAGTCAGGCAGCGGCGTTCGGATGGGGAGGCGACTCGGTTGCACTGAAGTACGGCCTCTCCAAATGATTTCACTTTCTTCAGGCCGACTTGACTCGACGACCGGCGTTGGCGAGGGATCCAGCGGCTGCGGCAGTGATGAAGCGGGTATGTTTCTTGATTAATTTTTCCATGCATTATAAGCAATTTCTCTGTATTGATTTTGTGTTTTCTGAAGAATTGGGAAATTGATTGGAATGTTAGAGTTTTTCCCGGTGGGCTGAACTCTGATGAACGGGGTGCTCAACTTGAGATGCGGGCTGAACGGGCTGAAACTGATTGGAAATTGGTTGTGTTCCAACTTTTCTGGCAATTGAGATGCGGCGGCAGTGCTGGACCCACCCAGCTTGACCCACGCCAGATCTGTCTCAGGACGGCAGGCCCCGTCTCCTCCGGCAAAGTAGTTTGTGGCTGCAATTTTAATCAGATGGTGAGATATTTGGTTTCGGGATGGTGGCGACCAGATGGTGATGGCTGGTTTGTGTTGGTGAGATGATGGTTTTGGGGTTGTTGGTGCCCGGGAAACTCAACGGTGTGGTTTCGGGAAAATTTGTGGGCAACGGTGGTGGTTGGAATCAAAAGGAGGACGGAGGGTTTGGAGGAGCTATCGGCGGCGGAGCTGTAGGAGGTGGCGGCGTTGACTTGCGGGGGTGAGAGCTGTTTGCAGCTGTGCGTGAAATACAAACGAGTAGTTTAGATTTTTGGAGCTGTCGGCGGCGGAACTGCAGTTGAATGTTATTAGAAAGTGAATATACAATTCTGTGATGTAATATGTAATTCCCCACCAATTATGCAGAGTAGTATGTAATTTTCCAAAACTTATGGGAAATAGTATGTAATTTCTCATATTTTAATGAATTTTCAAACTCCATCAAACAAGTAGTTTTAGATTTTTGAAGAATAGTTTTGTAATTTAAACGAGTAGTTCTGAATTTTTTGAAGTTGAATGGAATAATTTCGATTTTTTTCGAGTAGTTTTGATTTTTCAGCGAGTAATTCTGAATTTACAAGAGTAGTTCTGAATTTACATAAGTAGTTCTGAAATTCACACGTGTAGTTCTGAATTTACACGAGTAATCCGTCAATTTACATGAGTAGTTTTGAATTTACAGGAGTAGTTCTGAATTTACATGAGTAGTTTTGAAATTTAAACGAGTAGTTTTGAATTTACACGAATAGTTCTGAATTTACACGAGTATTTCTAAATGTAAACGAGTATTTCTGAATTTTTAAAGAATAGTTTTGAAATTTACACGAGTAGTTCTGAATTTACATGAGTAGTTCGTCAATTTACATGAGTAGTTCGTCAATTTACACGAGTAGTTCTGAATTTACATGAGTAGTTCTGAAATTTAAACGAATAGTTTTGAATTTACACGAGTAGTTCTGATTTTACACGAGTATTTCTGAATGTACATGAGTAGTTCTGAATTTCACACGGGTAGTTTCGAATTTTCGAACAACAAAATAAAATAGTTATAAAGGGTAATTTAGTACTCTTATATAATTCCTGGATTAAATGAGAAGTTGAGATTTCAATGGACTATTTGGGAAAAATCATTTCACTATTGGTCTATATGAGAATTTTCCCTTATTTAAATTGTAATGTGAATAAAAAAGTGAATTTCATAAGATTCTGGGGGTAAGAGGCAAGAATTTGATAAAAATTGTGTAAGTATATTTTGGGAAAATTGCATTTTTTGTCCTGTAAGTTTGACCCACTTTAATCTTTGTCCTATAAATATAGGTAGTTCGAAAATTGTCCTGTATTTTTAAAATCTTCGCATTTTATGTCCTCTACATATAGGCGGTTCAAAAATTATCCTGTATTTTAAAAAGTTTTCTCAATTTTTGTCCTCTAAATATTCACGTTTTATGGTCTCAGAGGACATAAGACACGAGATTCCATTATATATTGACGATGCCAGAATTTTGTAGAATCTATAGAATTTCAAGTTGAGATCACCAGAATCTTATGAAGTTTACATAATTCTAAATTGGGGATATTTAGAATTGTATGCAATTTTAAATTTTACTCAATTATACATTGAGAACACCCCCCTTAATATTTCTAATTAATTAGAATCAATTTCACCTTTTTTTTTCTAAAAATATTCTTTATTTTAACCCACATAGTTATAAGTAAGGGGAATTTTACGGTACTTTCATGACACCATTTTTCATTTAGTGGGGATTAATAGGATCAATTTTAGACTTTTGATATTTCTTATAAGTAAAACATCAAATATCATATTTTATCACCCGAAAGTAAATAGTTATAAATTATTCAAATCTCATTATTACCACTCATCTTCTAAACAGAAATTTAACACATTAAATTTCCAGTATTGTTAATATAATAATTTATAGAAACGTATGTTTATATATTATTTAGCGACATACATTAAGAATATAATAATATAATAAAATTATATGCAAAAATAAATTAAATTATTAAGTGATCCAGGATGTAATAACTCGCTCAACTTTTGCAACCATCCACAAATTCTTTAAAAAAAAAAAAAAAGACGACAAAAAAAAAATTGTTCTGAGAAAAAAATAGTTTTTACTTTTGCTTAGGTTTACAGTTTTCATCCAATTAATTAAAGTAAACATAAAATTTTCATTTTATTATAGAGAAATCCCAAAATCAATAATGTCGATTTCTAAACAAAAAGTAAGTTCAAAAACTTTTTTAAATGAAAAGGTCTTTTTTTTTTTGGCTCCCAAGCCCCCGAAGTTAATTTTTCCCATCATTTTTCAAACTTAACATATTATGTATTTTAAGGATACAAAGCAGCCATACTGACACCACATTAGCAATTTGGAAATGCAAATGCAATGATGAAAAAAACCCGAAAAGAAAAACGGGAAAAACTACCAACTAATAATCAATAAACTCAACTATTCAAGCTACTCTCAACCCCGTCCTCGACCTCGACCTCGCCCTCGTCCCTCGACTTCTGCCGGGTTGGGATGGGCTAGCCCAACCGGCCTGTCTCCTAGGCTTATTCTCGAGTAACGACGGAACAAGCCATTCAAAGAAACCAACCGTGATCTCGCTTCTCAACGTCCCACCCGAGTACGCCACCACTCTACTCCAAACCTCCCCAACACTCGACTCCTGAGACTCAACCCATTTCGCAAACGGCCCGAGCTTCTCCAACACATCCAAACCGAATGTGTAGTACGACATGAAAGGCCTCTTCGCCTCCGAAGCTACCAGCCACTGGAGCATAACCTTCACCTCCGGGTCCCCCCCGAAAACGCCGCAGCCCCAATTCCGTATCGCCACACCGACCTCGCCCTCGACATTTGGATTCAAGAGATACCCGCAAAACGCCTTGTTAGTTTCGCGGACTAGGCATTCAGGCTCGTACTGGGTCATCCCGTGCCGGTCGAGGGCGTCGATCGCGATAACCATTCGCAACGTCAGAATTGGGAAGACATGCCGTTCCAATATGTGTAATACAATAGGAATGACAGATATTGGCACGACAAGTCGTGCTTGTTGTCATTTAAGTTTTAGGAACGATTAGTATTGTTACTATATATCAGTAGCAAGATGTCTATTGCAAGGACTTCATTGGGAGAACATGTCGTCCCTATATAATTAATGCAACGACAGTGATATTTATAGGGACGATTTTTGTCGTCCCTCTTAAGCATTATTCTTGTAGTGAATGGGTCTAGCCCATCTACCTTCAACACCCAAAAAATAAATAAAAAGTTTGAGAATGTTAATAGGTCGAGCCAAGGAGTATGTTGAAAACAAATTAAAAACCAAACATGGACAAAACATAAAAAACGAAATGAATAACGAAGGAACAAAATAATTAATTTGAAATAGGTCTTATATTGAATTCTTTAAGTTACAACCTCAGGAATTAATGGTACATATGGTAGGAAAAACATAGTCAGTCTTTTCACCAATCATAAATCTTTGTTAGTTCTTTTGGAGGCTCATCATTTGCAAAATATATGCCGTCACTCTTCGCTTGATAATAGCATTTTTTATGCTCATCACAACGGTATTTAATCTTCCCAGCATTATTAAAAACTTCAAAAGACAAATCTCTGCCGTTCCACCTCAAACGGCAAAAGAATAACGTTCTGAAATTAGTACAAAAACTAAATGTAAATCCTTGGCCAGTATAAAGTGTTTGGATTCCAAGATCATCGTCTCCCGATTGGCAACGCAACGTCAACGGTGGAGAGTCGGGTGGAAGCTGACTCACTACATAAATCCTATATCGTCGTGAGATAAAACAATTACCTTCATCTAAGGCCATTGTTTGAAGAATGGTAGCAGAAAGGATGAGAATTTGTAACAAGTAGTTAGTCATTGTTGGATTTTTATTTTTTTTTATTTTTTCTCCGGTGAGTAGTCATACTTTGATTTATAGATGGGATTTTCACAACCTAGATGACACCTCATTTGGCAATTGAGGTAAGTAGGCTTTAATTAGAATTGATGATTTTTATAAGTTACAATTCTCGTATAAACCATTCAAAAATTATACGGTAGTAAATGAGAATTTTCTCTTCTTATAATTGATATAAGATGTTGAGAATATTCTATATTAAGTAAAATATTTTCAAACACTAAATAAGAAATATTTGGCCGTTAAAGTAAGAAATTCAAAAATATAGTGGAAAATAAGAAATTAAAAAATAAGGAATATAAAGTTTTTCGAATAAAAAATTTCAAACATTAAATAAGAAATTTTCTTATTTTTTCTCGAATATAAATTAATAAGGGATTTAATTTTTTCAAATATAAGATAAGAAACTTTCTTACTTTTCTGAATATAAAGTGAGAGAATTTCTTACCTCTGTGCACATAAATTTTTGTGTTTGTTTTTATTTTTTTACTTTTCGGACGCATAGCATTTTGGGACATAATTTAATATACTTTTACTATAAAAGTTAGGAATTTCTAAACATTGAGTAAGAAATTTTCTTATTTTTGCGGACATAAAGTAAGAAAGTTTCTTACTTTTTCTAACATAGAGGGATCATTTGCACTATACATAAAGAAATTATCTATTGTCTATTAAATAAAAAATACATAACAATATCAAGTAAGATTTTTTTTTATTTTTTTTCCTACGAATATTGTGTTTAATAAATAGAAAAAAAATAACAACATTGTAGATAAAGCAATAAGTCTTTACAATCAAGTAAATAATTTTTCTCATCACATAAAAATTTTTTGAATATTAAGTAATAAATTTAAAAAATATAATAAAAAATTTCATACATATAGTGAAAAATCAACCATATAGTAAGAAATTTTTTTGGACAATAAACAAGAAACTTTCGAACTGAATCCCTAGTTTAAGAACTATTTGAGAAGTTTCCATATAATTATATGAATCTGGGGATCTATATATGTTTGTATGTATAATTGAATTGATTTTGAAATGTGAAAATGGAAATTGTTATTTGAGTGGTAAAATGCCTAAATTTCACTTTGGATTATATAATCTACTAAACTTCACATTAATATTCCTAATTAATTAGAATCAATTTCATTTTTTTTCTAAAAGTATTCTTTATTTTAACCCACAGTTATAAGTAAAACACCAAATATCATATTTTATCACCGAAATTAAATTGTTATAAATTATTCAAATCTCATTATTACAACTCTTCTTCTTAAATTATCTATAAGATATTAATACATTAAATTTCCTATATTGTTGATATGAGATTTATAAAAAAAAAATATAAGTATTCTTTATTTTAACCCACGTAGTTATAAGTAAAACACCAAATATCATATTTTATCAGCAAAATTATATATATATATATATATAAAGGCTAGCGTTTTATAAATAGTAGTTTGAAAGTTTTCCCACCAAAATGTGTTCCTAAATTGGGTAACACATTTTAAAGAAAGTTTCAATCATTAATTTAATTACTAAATAAATATTTATGGTTATAGATATTATTTAATTACTTACCAAATAATTGGATAATGATTTGAGATATGTAAGGATGTTTCCAAAACCATAATTTCCTATATACATATTGTCTCTAAAATATATTGATATAAATATTAAATTAATTAATATCTATGATTATAATAATTACATTACATTTTAGGGTAGATATTACATTATATTGTGTTTATCATTATTCTTAGTAGGATAATCCATATTTCAAAATTTTTGTTGTAGATCTATAGAATATATTTATATATTTTTAAAAATAAAAATATATATATGTTTTATAAATAGTATATACAACATTTCCCCTGCCAAAAGTGTGTTTCTAAATTATAAATGTTCTATCTATGTTTTGGAACTTGCCCAGTACACTGACCCGAACAGGCATACCGGTTACCAGGTCACTAAGTCAACAATCGGGTCACCGAGTCAATTACTTACCCGGGCAAAAAATAATAAAAATATAAATCTTTTTTTTTTGTAACTTAAAAATAAGTAAATTAAATAATTTTATATACATATAAATCACATTTAGAAAGTCATAAACAAACATTCATATATTTCAAGAACTAAATATATTATCCTTCAAACATATCAATTTATATATTAAATTTTCAAATATTATAAAGACGAAGTGAAAAACAAAGAAATCTAATATATGAGTTAACGTGTTTAAAAGATAATATTTTTATGTTCATGAAACATATGAATGTTTGTTTATGACTTATCAAATTTTCAAATATTATAAAGAGGACGTGAAAAAAAAATGAATAAAGAACAAAGTTAATCTTATTAATATGGTTACTTAGGCTTAGAGATATATAAGTGAATATAAAAAAATGACAATAAGTTTTCAATTATTTAGAAAAAAGTGAACTTTAAAAAAAAAGAAAAAAAAAAGAAGAAGAAGAATGCCTGCATAATTTTTACAATATTGTATACCAATAAAAAAAGTTGTTGCGTACTATTTTTACAACCTTCAGTGCCAATAAAAAAATTTGTCGTGTAATTATTTTGTGTATCACATCGGATTTAAACAAGTTGTTTAAATTGGAAAGGTTACTATAATTAATGGTTTGAGGATAATAAGAAATTCAGTTCAAATTAATGGTCTGTTCGGGCCGCGGGTCAGCAATTGATGTCTGGCCAGCCCAAATAGTCGAGTCTAAAGCGGGCAGATTGTGAAACATTTTATTAAGCCGACTCCCATCAGGCAGTGCTTCAGTTTGGCCGGGTTTCGAGTCAATCCGTCGGGTTGGATCGAGCTGGGTGTAAAATAGTGATTCTTATGTTTAATTATATTCCGATTATTAAACTTCTGAAACTATTAAATATGACTTTAAATCTTCCTTATTACTTATTAAGTTTCTCAATATATACATTGCAATTATTTTTAAAGAAATCTTCATAATTGCTTCATAATATTCACACTAATAATCAAATCAATTGAATTGAATTGAATTTTCCTTTGAAACTATTAAATTGTGATTTAAATCTTCCTTATCGATAATATAATGAGAGTAAAAGTAAATTTATTTCTTTTACTGTGATGACAAGTAATATTATAAATGCGTGTTAATCATACAATTAGCCAAATTTAATTCAGGTTATTATTATTATTATCATACAATAATAATAACCTGAATTTTAGCCTGAAAATAATACTTATGTAAAACTATAAATTAACATATTAGCATATAAAATATTATAAAGAAAAATAATTAAAAAAACTATTTAATCAACTATCAACTGATTAGAAAAACTACAATTTGTAACTTTTTTCGAAATAGACCTTTTTAAGTCTAAACTATCAGGAGATTATTAAAACCTTTTACCAAACGACAATTAAAGCGACAACGTGCTACATTCTAAATTTAACAAGTAAAATTTATTATTTTTAATAAATTGATCTTCTTAATCAGCCCCTCCAATTCATATTAAATATATTTTTAGAAGTTTTATTTTGTTGAAAATTAATTGTCATTAGAACTTTTTAATACTTTCTTCCAAATTGTATTCTAATTGATTTAGGAAATTAATACTAACTTATGATAATATATAATAGTAAGATGATTGTGAGGAAAGAGGGTGAGAGATTAATTAGAAATGTCATTAATTCATTAAGGTGTATTATTCAATATTTTATATTTCTTATTTTTTGACATAAATTAATAAAATGACAATTAAAATTAAACGAATGGAGTATATTTTAATAAATTTGTAATTGGAAGGGTTTAGGCATTACGTGAATATGAATTAAATAACTCTTCTACTTTCATAATCTTAATGAACGAGTATAATCAAATATTTGAAATTATGAAGTATGAAGAATCGTGACAGGTGCATGATTTGAACTGAATAATATGATATAATGTCATTCTAGAGGACAAGACTAAATATTATAAATATTATTTAAGAAATATGAATTAATAAATTAATATTGCTTCACAAAAATATGTTTAATATAAATAAATGTGACTTAAATAAAAAATACTCAAATTTATAGATTTAGAATTCAGATGTGTGGTGATTTTAACTTCGATTAGTTCAAGGTTTGAATACAAGAAAATAAATTTACCTATAAAAATTGTTAGTAAAAACTATAAAAATTGAAAGTTTCAGGTAAAATTATTGTCGGTAAATATTTACCATGAAAATCTGAAATTGTTAGTAAATACATACAACATTTTTGTCGGTTAATGACAAGTTTGTCACTGACTTTGCAGCATTTGGTCGATATAATTTGAGAAACAATATATTTTAGTTTATCATTATAACATTAAATTGTACAAATATTGTCACTTATAATACAGAGTTCAACATACAGAGCAAATGCATCGCATAGGTTAAACACCCATAACCTAATCCATTTAGAAAGAAAGAAAAAACACTTTCAAACATGTTTTTCGATCACTAAAATCGAGACATAAGACCTATATGTAGTGGACAATCTGCTCACTTGAGCTAACCCACTTTATCGACTATGTAACGATTCACTTTTGATCTGTTTGAACACACACACACACATATATATTGATTGTTATGTTCTATTAATAATTCAATATTATTATTCTCACATTATTTGTACTTACACAAAATTATCACAATTCGTACTTGCATCGCACATGTTAAGCACTAGTAGTTATAAATTATTCAAATCCCATTATTACAACTCTTCTTCTAAAATTATCTATAAGAAGTTTAACACATTAAATTTCCTATATTGTTGATATAATAATTTATAATAGAAAAAACATATATTTATTTATTATTTAGTGATATACATTAAAAATATAATAATATATTAAAATTATATGCGATGATAAATTATATTATTAAGTGCATCCAAATCCACGACATTATAACTTGCTCAACTTTTGTAATCATCCACAAATTCTAAAAAAAAAAATTGTCCTGAGAAAAAAATTGTTTTTACTTTTGCTTAGGTTTACAGTTTTCATCCAATTAATTAAAGTAAACATAAAATTTTCATTTTATTATAGAGAGATCCCAAAATCAATAATGTCGATTTCTAAACAAAAAGTAAGCTCAAAAACTTTTTTAAATGAAAAGGTCCTTTTTTTTTTTTTTTTCCAATCGCCGAAGTTAATTTTTCCCATCATTTTTCAAACTTAACATATTATGTATTTTAAGGATACAAAGCAGCCATACTGACACCACATTAGCAATTTGGGAATGCAAATACAACGATGAAAGAAACCCAAAAAGAAAAACGGAAAAAACTACCAACTAATAATCAATAAACTCAACTATTCAAGCTACTCTCAACCCCGTCCTCGACCTCGACCTCGCCCTCGCCCTCGTCCCCGACCTCTGCCAGGTTGGGATGGGCCAGCCCAACCGGCCTGTCTCCTAGGCTTATTCTCGCGTAACGACGGAACAAGCCATTCAAAGAAACCAAGCGTGATCTCGCCTCTCAACGTCCCACCCGAGTACGCCACCACTCTACTCCAAACCTCCCCAACACTCGACTTCTGAGACTCAACCCATTTCGCAAACGGCCCGAGCTTCTCCAACACATCCAAACCGTATGTGTAGTACGACACAAAAGGCCTCTTCGCCTCTGAAGCTGCCAGCCACTGGAGCACAACCTTCACCTCCGGGTCCCCCCCGAAAACGCCGCAGCCCCAATTCCCCGTCGCCACACCGATCTCGCCCTCGACGTTCGGATTCAAGAGATACCCGCAAAACGCTTTGTTAGTTTCGCGGACTAGGCATTCAGGCTCGTACTGGGTCATCCCGGGCCGGTCGAGGGCGTCGATTGCGATCACCCTTGTCCTGCGCCTTCCCATCGTGTCGACGTCCTTGTTGTCCACGTGGTCCCCGGAAAAACAGAATGTCATATTGTAGCCAGTGTAATTCGAGAATCTCTCTGCGCCGACCATCTCGATAGACTCGTTGTCTTCCATCATAGGCAAGAAGAGAATGCTGACGATGAGTTCAGGATTTATCGAGAAACGGATTTCTTCCTGGACAACGCCACGCCAGAGAACCAAACCTCCGATGTATCTATCGGCAAAATCTACTTCGAGAACTTCGGTTGACTGGTCTTCAATCACACCAGATGTGTGAGCCTACAATAGAATTGTAAATAAGTAGTCGAATATCAAAGGGTGTGTTTTTAAAGATTTAGTGAGGTCTAATGAAATGTTTTGTTTCTTATAAACATATATATAAAGAATTTGAAAAAAAAAAAAGAAAAAGGTAATTAGTAGTAGTACATGAGAATAAATGATTTTTGGAGAGTGTGATGGAGTATTGGAAAAAAAAGGTAATAATAAAAATTTACAATTTTGTGTTTTCGTGCCTTGGTGTCATTTTTCTCTGTAATTTGGGATCTAATCATGTATGCCGTGATATGAACATGATGATATAAACATCAATATTAAATCTAGTATGTTTCGGCAAAAACAGTAGAGTGAAAAGGAAAAAAATAATCAGCATGGTAAAGGATTTACGCAAGAAATTGAATGCTCGTTTATTACCTCAAACCTGCAGAGAGGATTGGTAGACTTGCTCCAGAAATCAGCATTTGGGTAAACGATGTTAGATGGACAGTTTCTCCAAGGAAGAACCTTCCGCTCAAAGGAGACATTCCCCGTAGGCATATTAGCGGACACCCTCTCAAAATAATGAACAAGGCACTTTATTTTATTTTCTAAACTTGGCTTGTTACGATCAGATAGAAATCTGGAAACAGAAAAAAGAGCATGAACCAGGTCTCTTGCATCAGAAAATGACAGCATTTACGGAAACAAGGACAAAAAGAAAACGTCAACGAGGATAAGCATAAATTACTCTGTTCAGTAGTTTTGAAACAGAAAATACTAATGTTCGACACTCATGAATAAAACTAAAACAAGCAGAGACAAAATGTAACTTCTTCTGTTAAGAAAAATTGTAACAAGAATAACATACCCAAATAATTTGTCGAAGTGAAGATACCAAAAACTCAGAGAACAAAATAAGAACCAGAAATATAAGGATTAAAACACACCCAAATAATTTATCAAAGTTGATATGTCCAAGATGTTTGTTGGGTCTATTAGCGGTCGGAAACAAGCAAAAAAGTGAACAACTCAGAAGCGCAGCTATCAATTCCTGAAAAAAGCATAAAGTAGTTCTTGGTTTCAAAAATAAGCATAATCTCAACCTCAAACTAAAGAAGAAAATAATCAAACCGCAATCGTCTGAGTAAAATAAAAATGTCAATCACAAAAAAACAGGAAGAACGAGGATGCATTTTTTTTAACAATAAAATAGTGATCCAATCTCTGTTTTCACATCACATAAAAAGACGAAATAAACCAGTTTTTAAAATTGTATTTATGTATTGTCACTCCATCAAAGTAGAGATAAAAGTTTGTGGTTACCACATTGAATTACATGATTTGAGAAAAAAATATCTGGTAAAATAAAACATGAATGCAACTATAATACTAAACCACGATGAAATGAGAATTACTGCATCAGAACAGAAAATAATATAAAATTAACCTTTCACGGTACACAACTAAGACCACAATTTAACATGCCAAATTCAACCTATAAGCTATACACTTTATATTAACATCCTGACTAACATAGCAGGGACAAAAAAAATCAGGTGCACTGTTCATTCTTAATTAAGCCATGAAAAAGTTATAGATTTTCAAACCCAATATTAACTCCAATATTTAAAAATAATACACAGAAAGAAATTAATTATGCTCCTAATACACATATCATACCTGACTAAGAACCACGATGCCTGGCTGTTGTGTTTCCAATAATCGAAGACCAGTTTCACCTGCATTCTTATAGTGGGCATCCAACAATGCTGGCAACCTCAACACTAAATCAGCAAGCCGTGGGACCACCTCTCCAAACCACTTCTTGGATTCATCCTTATTCATCAACTACAGTAACAATTTGGATAAGGATAATAGCCTTAGATTGATAAGAAATTAAACAAAAATAAAAATACAAAATTAAAACAATAACTAGTAGGATTATGAACACGCAAATTGCTCTCTAAGTGAAAATCATCAAATGTTAGGGGACCCACAATTTCGGTGAATTTCTCAAGAAATGGACTGGTACAGGTATAGGTCAGGTTTAAAAAAAATACCTAAAATCACATTAACAGAATGAAAAGTGCAATTGATTTGCTGACAAATGATGCAACAAACTAGAAACCACTATTACCACGACTAAATGAAATTGCATCAATCAATTTGTGCAGAAAATCGAAAATTAATCAAATACAGCTCATAAATTACTACTTGGTAACACAAAAATTTCTAAAAATAAAAAACGAAACAGTAAAAAGATGAACTTTATTAAGAACTTACATCGTCGAAGAATAGGGAGAAGCCAGGTGATGTGGAGGGATGGGGAGCGGGATAACCAAGAGTGCTGCGAAGTTCGATAATGGTGCGGGCAAAGAGCTTACCGGAACTGACATTGCTGAGACTCGGGCCTTTGGAAAGGGATTTAAGAGTTCTCGCCACCGCCGGAAGCCAGGTGACGGCGACCGGCTCGGGCTTAAACGGCAAGAACGGCCTAATTGACTGGAAATCAACCCTGCGCTCCATGGAATAATGATAAATTAGACTTCGGAGCTGTTAAAATATTACAAGGCTATGAAAAACGTTGAATTTATTATTATACAGGTCCATATATATATATATTTATTTATTAGAGAAAGAAAAATCAAACCCTATTACTTGGAGCCCAATCTGATTACTTGGAGCCCAATCCGTATTGTTTTATTCTTCCTTTATTTTTCGAATTTTGGTTTTTGGTTTCTCTTAACGGTTCATTAATTACTTCTTCTTTTTTATATCTTAATTGTTTACAAATTGTACTAGGGTTAGAACGAGTCGAATGATTCACGGTAACTCGTGAGGAGCTCAAGTCAAGCTCGGTTAAACTTGAGTTGGGTTAAATTTGAGCTGCTTGAGCCAAGTTCGAGTATTTTGCTACTTAGTCTTATAAGCTACTCAATATATAATATATGAATTTATCGAAATATCTTATGTTATAAATATTAGTTACTTTTTTCGTTCCGTTCTATGTGTTGCATTTTTAGAAAAATAAAAGTGTCTTATTCTATTTGCCATACTTATATTTTCAAGAGATAGTTATTATTTTTTTTTTTACTTTACCATGTTATTTTACAAATTTTAGTTTTTTTATTTATTATATCACACATTTCTAATTCTTTTAAACAAAAAAAATATATAGTAATTTGGTATCTATAATTACGACTCTAATTGTCAATATTAATTTGCGTTAAATGGTCTATCACTAAAGATACAATGAGACGGAGAGAGTACAATCATATCAAAAGTTTGAATAGGTTTAATTGTTAAAAACTCGAGTTGAATTCGAGTTTTTATTGAGCACGATCTTGAGCATGTTTATTATTTTTTGAGTTGAGCTCAAACACCATTTATGTTGATTTGTCGAGCTAAAGCATCGAACAAATAAGGTACTTCTAGCTCGATAAGGTAAAATGCTCGACTCAACTTATTTACATACTGAACTTGAACAACAGGTGTCACACTCATGCCATGTAGAATAATCATAACTTGAAATAATTATAGATTGTTCATTTAAAAAATTATCATTTCAATATATATAAAAAAAATTAAATTTGACCGTTTAACTGCTGATTTGGCATGCCAAATCAGCAGTTGGAACTTTTTTCCCTCACCACTATGGGGAGGGGATCAATTTTGTATATATATATATATATATATGTGTGTGTGTGTGTGTGTGTATGTGTGTGTGTGTGTGTGTGTGTGTGTGATTCAATTTTAATATATAACTAATTGAGCAACACTCTTGTCAGACGTCGGACGAACGAATTATCCGTTAGGCCAAAATTTTAAACCACTAAATTATAATACAAAAATCAATACATTATAATAAAAAAACAAATATATCATAGTACTAATACATCATATTACAAAAAACAACACATCATAACACAGGTTAGATAATTATGAAAAATCAGTACTTTTGAGTACACAAACCAATACATCATAGTACATAAATCAATACATTGTAGCATCGGGTCAGATGGCCTAACCGGTCATAACCCGTCAATCTGGCCTAAAATACAAGTGTTTGCTTAACTAATGTAATATCTTTCTTTTATTGTATCTTGAATAATTGAACTTTTCTTATATTTTATCTAATTCAATATTTTATTTTATTCTCCTAGTATAAAAATATAAATAAGTTATATATAATTAGTAGAAAAATAAAAAAATATTTAATTAAAAGATAAATTACATTTAAAATAAATTTAACTATAAAAAACTCAATTATGGAAAAATTAAATAAGTTGTATTTATAAAAGTTGAATTTATTTTTGGAATTTTTATTAATTTGTATATGTAAATTTTTGCAGTAATATTAGTATGTAGCTAAATATTGTAATGATTTTAAACATAAAAATATAAAATTATATAATAATAATTAATTAATATTTATTAGACAACGAGACAATGCGACAAGATTTGGGAGTATGACATTTTTAGAATTTTTTAATGTATGTAATTATTAACGAAGTTAATCTAAATATTAAATATAAAAGAAATTAATAATAATAATAACAATAATGATGATGATGATGATAGTAGTAGTAGTAGTAGTAGTAGTAGTAGTAGTAGAAGTAGTTGTAGTAGTAGTAGTAGTAGTAGTAGTAGTAATAATAATAATAATAACAATAATAATAATAATAATATATAGATTAGACATGGGTCGAAAATGTAATTTTTTTAAAATTTTTTAAGTATGTAAAAAAATTATTAATGAATTTAATTTAAACATTAAAATATAAAATTATTCAATAAGTATAATAATCTAAAAATAGATTAGACATGTACAAAACATAGGTTGAGAACACATCATTTCAATATTTTATTTTAAATTTAAAATTATTTAATCATTACAAATATTTTTTATATTTAACCTTTTATAAGTCTGTATAATATATGGGTGTTAAACTATATATATATATATATATATATATATATATATATATATATATATATATATATATATATATATATATATATATATATAGTTTAAAACCCGCATATTATGTGGGATTTGAAAAAATAATAACACTCATTAAAAATACTAAAAGAATAATATAGTAAATGGTACACACAAATCGTAACATTATTTTCTATTTACACAAAGATTTATCTTCAAAATAAATAATTTTTGCACATAGATTGGAGTATTATTTGATATAATTACAGTAAGACTGGTTTTCACAATAAATAATTTTTAACTATTTTACACGGGGTCACGAAATTAGTTGTAAAATATAGCAAAATACCCTATATTTGAAAGAAAACACGTAAAAATTCTAGTTTGTAAAAATGTAAAACATACAACACTCGTGTGTCGCATGTGAATATATGATATAAAAAATTAAGATTTATAAGACACTGATAATTCTATTAAAAAACGTCATATATCTAACTTCTAGTCTATGCAATATTATTTTATCATTGTTTTCTGTTTCCCGCTTAAGAAATTAATTTGTTCATATAGATATATAATATATTTATCAATGCATTTTATTGGAATTAGATAAGAAGATTTAGAATATATTTAATATTTATTTTCATAGGCGTAACAATTTCTTGTTATTAGTTGTTGTTGTTGTATGTTTCTTTTTTCTTTTTTAGCGTAACAATAGTTTTTCAGATTAATTTTTAATGTTATTCTCAATGATTATATTAGAATTAGATATCCAGATTTAAGTTTATATATTTTTATATTTATTTCTCTTTTGTAATAATTTTATATAACTCATAATAAATATAATATTTGGAATTCTAAAAATAAAATAATTTTAACTTTTATTATAAATAAAAATTAATTCAATTTATATAGATCTTTCTAATTAAATATGACTTATGCATTTTTTGTATTAGTATAATAAAAGTAAGATACTGAAGCCAAAATATGATAAATAAAATGTTGAATTAGGTAGTATGTAGTAAAAGAAGAATATTAAATTAAGAATAATATAATGATATAAAAATATTAAATTAGGTAAAAATATATAAAATGAAAATATTAAATTAGGTAAATATTGAGTTCGATGACACCAAAGTACCAGAATATTTTTCAAAACTAGTAAAGTATGAGAAGTAGACGCATATGATATGGATTGTGGATTTTATATATTAATATATAAGGGAAATAATAATAAAGAATATATATATATATACACACACACACACACTAAAGGGGAAATTGTCAAATAGTAATCCAAGTGGAGGTCCATTTGTCAATTAGTCTTCCATCCAATTTAAGTCAAATAGTACCTACTTTTTTGACAAATAGTCCACAATTGTGATATCGATATACTACAATACCCTTACTACTACTACTACTACTACTACTACTACTACTACTACTACTAATAATAATAATAATAATAATAATAATTATTATTATTATTATTATTCCCTACCGATGTATTTTTATATCCCACAGCTTCGGCATAATAATAATAATAATAATAATAATAATAATAATAATAATAATAATAAATTGGGGGCAACCTGCTGCCGCTGGAAAATCTTTCTGGTCACATTTTTTTTCCTGATCATCCGAAATATTTTTCGGCCACCAGAATTGTTTTTTGGCGTTTTTTTTTCCTGCACATAATTTTTTACTGTATGTCTGAATTTCTTACTACATGTCCATGGAGTCAGTGCAGTCAGTTTTTTTTTTCAACCTAGATATTTTTTTACTATATGTTTGGATTTTTTACTATATGTATGTATTTCTTACTATATGTGTAAACATTTCTTACTATATGTCCAAACATTTTTTACTTAATGTCCAAAAAATAACTCCGGTCACCGAAAATATTTATTACTATATGTTCGAATTTCTTAATATATGTAACAAATTTTTTATTTAATGCCCAAAAATTCATACTTGATGACAAAATGTATTTTATTTGATTGCAAAAGTTTATTGCTTTGATATGCAAATGTTGTTATGTATTTTTTACTTATTACACACTTTTTTGTTTTGCCAAAAAAAATAGAGAAAAAAAATCTTGCTTAATAGCAAATCATTATTATGTATTTTCTTATTTAATACAAATTATATATTATTTTATATGAAATTTCATACTTTATGTCCAAAAAATTAATAAATTTTCTTACTTTATATCCTTTAAAGTAAGAAAGTTTGTTATTTTATATTCGAAAAAGTAGGAAAAGTTCTTATTTTATAGTGAAATCTCTTACTTTATTTTCTAAAACAAAAATATTTTTAATTTATGTTCAAAAAAAAGAAGAAGAAGAAGAAATCTTATTTTATAGTGAAAATCTCATACTTTATGTATGGAAAAGTAAGAAAATTTATTATTAAAAATTTCTTACTTTATAGTGAGATTTCTTACTTTATATTTGTTGCGCAAAAAAAAAAAAAAAAATTTGCAGAAAAATTTTTCAGCGGCGGCGGTGGCCGCCGGACAGCAGTGGCGGTGGTGGTGGCTGGCGAGAGGTGGTGGTGTATTATTTATTGATATTATTATTATTAGGGTAACCTTGTAATTGTATATTTATGGTTGGACTATTTGACATTTTGTATAATTTATCAGAATATTTGTCAAAAATATTTTTTCCTACGTAATATTTGGCAATTGCCCCAAAACTAAATTATCTCCAAGAAAATTGCTGGTAATGTGAATATAATTGTAAATTATAGGTAAAACTTGTTGTGATAAATAGTTGCCAACAAAAATTAAAATTTGCGTTAAAACCTTATATACTTTATGTCGACAAATTGAGAAAATGCTGGTAATTTGGCGACAATTGATCGGTCTAATTTGATAAAAAAAAATAATTCTATCGATATTTTGTCGCCAATTGTAAAATTTAATGACAAAGTTATTTTTAAAGTGATTTGGAAAGTTAATATGATTTGATTTATAAAATTGAAAAATATAACCTTTTTGTTTCAATTATTTTTTTTGTATGTATTTTTATATATGAAAATTTGGGTATTAAATTATAAATGTTGAATAAATGATTAATTAATTAATCGTTATTACAAAGTTTTGAGCATAAAAAATGATTCAACATGCTTAAATAATTTTTTTTTAATAAAAACAATGATAATATTGTGTACAAACTTTTTCTAATCATTATCGAACTTTATAAACACCTTAAACCAATGTTTTGAGTTTTTGGCGGACGTGTACATTCCTAAATTGCCCCGAACAATGTCTTGACAATTTTACCCTTTTCAGTTAGCAACCCAAAACCAAAACCCACCAGTCACCAAACTCCCCTAATTTCCTTGCACTCCCTATAAATATAGTAAATTACAATAGAGGGTCAGACAGAGACGCGAGCTCATTTTTGACTTGAGTGTTATGGGCTTGCCGAGTTTCCTATTTTTTTGGTGATTTTCTGTAATTATTTTGCTGAATTAATGGTGTGTAATAAGGAAGGAGAAAATGAAACAGTAGAGGACCACAATTTAAATTACTCTAATGCTCTTTAAATTGGGCTACAACTTAACACTAAACTCCAAGCTTAAATTAATTAAATTGGACCCACAACGATGTTTCTCCGGCCCATCTGTAGCGGCCCACCTCCAATGCCCACAATCAAGTCCGGTTCTCCCTTTTAGCTTCCAACCCGTAGGACCTGTTTCCCTTTTCAATCATTTCATCTTCTTCCTTAGTAAAATTAGGTTTTGCACCCTTCTCTTCTTCTCTGTTCAGATCAATCAGCCTCGATTCCATGACATTGAGCATCTGCTAAAATGGCTGCTCTCGCTGGAAACTGTTGTTCTCTTGTTTCTCTCACTTCACGCCTCAATCCCAAAAATCAGCTATCTCTTATCCCTTCTTTCTCGCACTGCACATGGGCGAATATTAGCAAACCCACTGAATTAACGCCATTGGCTGCTGCTTCGCTTTCCTCATCGTCCCTCCAAGGTCTGTATCTATTTTTTTAAATATCTTTTATATGTTTTTTTTGTTTTCGTTTTTGCTTGTTTTGAGATCCAATGCCGTCCAATTGAGAAATAATTGATTCTTATTTCTCTTTGAATTGTGGCTTTTTTTTTTCAGGTTTTGGAATTACAATTGAGAAGGGGAAGAGGAATGATTCGTTTTCGCAGACGTTAGCTGTTCGACATTTGACCGGCTCCGTTACCTCAACCGAGGGCCTCCGTTTTGCTATTGTATGTCTCAGTCCGCTTAGAGTAATTTTGGCATCTTGTTTGTTTGTGTGTTTTTATACATTTGAATTATTGTGGTAATTATTATTATTATTTTTTGAATTTCTTGATAATTGTTGATTTATAGTGTGTTTTACATTGTGCAATTTCCAGGATTTCTTTTTTCTTACTTTCCATGATATATTTAGTCCATAGTAATCTTTTGGATGAGTATAACAAGCTAATTGAAATGATTTTTGGCATCTCATTTGTGTGTTTGTGTGTGTGTGTGTTTCAATACATTTAAATTACTATGGTATTTTTATTTTTTTGAACTTTTGAAAATTGTCGATTTATAATTTACCTACATTGTGCTACTTACATAACGAAAAATTCCCGGGACTGGACGGCTACACCTCTAAATTTTTTAAGAAGACTTGGCAAATAACCGGAGATGAATTTGTTGGTGCCGTGACTGAATTCTTTACCTCGGGATCGCTTCCCAAGGAATGAAAGCATGCGATTATGGCCCTCATCCCTAAGAAATCCTAGTCGCAGACAGTTAGTGATTTCTGACCGATCTCTTGTTGCAATGTTTTTTACAAGTTGATCTCTAAGATCCTAGCGGAGCAGATCTCTTCGGTCTTGGACCCGATTATTGATAGTGCTCAAGCGGCATTCATGAAAGGGAGGAACATGGTGGATAATATTGACCTTATGCAAGAACTTATAAGGGGCTATAACTCAAATAAAAGCTTTGCTCGATGAATTATTAAGATTAATTTAAAAAAAGGCCTTTGACTCGGTATCCTGGGGGTTTCTCAAAGAGGTTCTTCTCGGATTTGGGTTCCTTGCCGTTTTTGTGAAGTGGGTCATGAAGTGCGTCACGACCACCTCATACTCTATATCTGTAAATTGCGGGCTATTCGGGCATTTCAAATGAGAGAAGGGGATAAGGCAAGGGGACCCGTTTTCTCCTTATTTATTTGTCATTTGCCTGTAATATCTGTCGTGGCTGATTTGGTCTCGCACTAACGAATCTGAATCTAATTTCCAACCAAAGTGCAAACCATTACGCATTACGCACCTTGCTTTCGCTGACGACCTGATGTTGCTGTCCCAGGGTGATCCAATTTCGGTTTGCGTTCCCATGGGTTGTATGTAGGATTTCAGTCGTGTCTCGGGGCTTACTATGAATATACTAAAATCTAACAGTTATATGGCAGGCACTACTCAGGCTAAAATAAGGGAAATCCTTTCTTCTTCCCACCTCTCTCGCGGTAGCATGCCGTTCCGTTATCTTGGCATTCCACTAGATTCTAAAAGACTTTTGGTTGCTAGTTACGATGATTTGGTCGGGTGAGCAAGCACGTAGATGGTTGGTGTACGCCATCTTTATCGTATATGGGTCGCATGGAATTAATTAGGCTGTTTTGCAAGGAGTTGATTGCTTTTTGACTCTCCATTTTTCCTATCCCGATAGCGGTGCTCGATAAGTCGGAATCTGCCGTAAGTTTCTACAGGGAAGCAAATGCCCCCCATGAGCAAATGCCCCCCCCATGTCCTGGACGTCAATTTGCCTGCCTCATTCCGAAGGCGGTCTGGGACTACGTGACCTGAAAACTTGGAAACTATCGTTACTCGTAAAAACACCTTGGAATCTTCATGCCAAGAAGGATACGTTGTGGTATAGATGGGTCCAGCATTGCTATATAGCAGGCCATTTTGGGACTAGACTGCTGCTAAGAGACGGGAATTTCCCTTGATTAAAAGCTTATTTTTTATTAGGGAGTTTATGTTGAATCAATGTTGCACAAGAGAGAGAGTCGAGCAACAACTAGCTGATTGGAGTACTAATCATGCAATCGAAAGAAGGCGTCATGTCTATGATTTTTTTTTCGTTCGGAAGGAAGAAAGAAGCCGTGGGCAAATGTCGTGTGGGCGAGCGGTGTCACGCCAAAGCACTCCCTCATGATTTGGCTTGCTGCCCGGGGACAGTTACAAAACGAAAGACAGGCTGGGGTTTATGGGACTGTATGAAGCGTGCTGTTTTTGCGGTTCTTAATAGGAAAAGACTGCACATCTTTTCTTTGCTTGTCGTTTCAGCGCTGAAATTTGGGGTGCTGTCCGGAGATGGATCGGCATTTCAAGAAGCATGTCTACGCTGTGCAGCGCACTTACATGGATCAAAAAGAATGCTCAAGGAAAATCAAGGCAATCGAAGGGCCAGAAAATTGCTTTGGCTTCCACAGTCGACCACATATAGAATGCCCAGAACTGGCGGATTTTTGAAGGAGAGGTTTTGCATATTGACTTCGCATTAAAATTCACACCTACAAGGTCTTGTACGCTCTATTTTCAAACTCCTTGGATAGACTTGAAATTTTAGCGCCCGGACGATCATGAGGAGCCAACTCGTGGCTGCCCGCTTTTCACTATTCTCGTCTTTCCTACTTGTGGCAGCCCTTTTTGACTAATTTTTCCCGGGTTTGCCTGGTGTTCGTGTACCATTATCTTTTTTATATAAATTATTTACCAATCTGCTGGATGTGTGTAACTAGCTAATTGGAATGATCTTTGTACTATGTCGTCTATCTTGTTGTTGTAGTTATTTATTTCTTTATTTGCTTCAGTTTTCTTCGCAAGATCCTTTTTTTTCTTTTTTTATTTTGGGGTTATAAAATATCTTTTAATTGTGTGTTTTCAGTCTGACTATAAAGATTTCTTGTGGTATGAAGGTCGTGGCACGCTTCAATGAGATCATTACCAGACCGCTTTTGGAGGGAGCTTTGGATACTTTCAAGAAGTACTCGGTTAAAGAAGAAGACGTTGATGTTAGTCTACCTGATTTCCCATAATGTTTCATTTGGTCACCGCATATGAGTATTAACATCTATCGATCAATACTATAAGCTGCTAATGCATTTGGTAGTGAACATTTTTTTTCCTATAGTGGTTATGCCAAACACATATGCCCCGAAATTAAATAGATTTAAGAGCAATTATCTTTTGCATTCGTTTTACATATGCATATTGCTAAGATGTTTTTTTCTGGGTATGACGTATCCTTTGTTTTGGTAGGTTGGATTTCAGATAATCTCATGCTGAAGTAATGTTTTTTTTTTTTTTTTAATTATTTTTTTAAATCCTTGTGCACTAGGTTGTCTGGGTTCCTGGTGCATTTGAAATTGGTGTGGTAGCAGAGAAACTTGGGAAGTCACGAAAATACCAAGCAGTTTTGTGCATTGGAGCTGTGGTACAGTTGGAATCCTATTTATGTTCTTTTACACTTTGGTTTTCGTGGAAGCAGAGTTGACGTTTTTTACAGTAGCTTTTTGGTCTCATTATTTGTCAGCGCTATATCACATTTACTTACTAATGATTTCTCTCTTTTTGTAACTTTTCTGACCAGTAGATTAGAGGTGATACGACCCACTATGATGCGGTCGCTAATTCAGCTGCTTCTGGAGTACTATCAGCTGGTCTAAATTCAGGTTAATTTAAGTACTGCAGAATGATTAATGCATTAGAAAAATGAACCCTATACATAAATAAAACACAATTTTTTTTTTTAAAAATTGTATTACTGGAAAGATAAAAATGAAACATCTAAGGAAAAAGAAACAAACCCATTGAAATCTCTTGAATAAATGTAAGTGTCTAAATTGGGTATCTATATTTAAAATCAATTTTTTGTGTCTGGTATGCTTAACTGAATTTGAGTATGTAGTTGTAATGCTAGTTTCAATTAGGTTTTTGATTACTATCCAATCTATCCGTAGTAATCTGAAATAGACTACTAGTTATTATGGTATCTCAGATTGATTGTTGTGGCTAAGATTTTCTAACGGATGGGTCCGTCTTGAAACGTTTTACAGGTGTCCCTTGCATATTCGGTGTATTGACGTGTGATAACATGGAGCAGGTAAATAAGTAGAGTAATTATTGTATTTCC
>BMAC01000968.1:428615-442409 GCA_014905375.1 Phtheirospermum japonicum | reverse complement strand
TTTACCGTTTGATCACAATCCCCAAACCCCTTTCGAATTACAACTCTCAGACTCCTTACTCCTCTCAAATTCTCTCGAATTTCTGTTCTTGGTTGTGTTTTTGTGAGATTTTGCAGGATGTCTAGCTCTCCACCGCCGTCAGTCCCTGAACTACCAGAGGAGGTTCGCCGCTCCGGCGACCAGATTTCGTTGCCGTATCCAAAGATGGGCGGCCTTGATATTCGCAAGGAGATTGGTGGTGGTAGCTCTTCCAACCCACCACTATCAACATCGCCGCCTGAATTGCATGCGCCTGATTCTCTTGCTGCCGTGCCTGTTCCATCACCGGTCGATGCTACGCCGATTACTCAGGTGTTCCCTGGACAGCCCGGGAACAAAATTGACGTCGATAACCCCCCCAATCTAGCTTTTGTGGCTGAGACCTTTGGCCGCGTAGGGAATCCTACCTTGAAGCGGTCCAGGCATTTGCGCAACATACCGCCCGGCGTTGTGCCGCCCGCGGTCCCAAAGAGCAGGGCTGGTCCGCGTCGCCACATGCCGATTGAACACATGAACCTCCAGGAAGATGTTGTTGTGGAGTCTGACCCCGATGATCATGATTTTGAGCCTACTGCTCCGATTTCCGGAGTTGAGCCGCCGTCTGCTTCTGCTCCCAGTTTGCCGGAGAAGAAGAGGTTTACTCGCCGGAAACAGCTTGTACGTAAAGCCAACAGGAGACCCGGCCTGACGAAAGACAGTGTCTCTTCCAGCCAGACAAAGGTCAAAGTCTCTCCCAAGTCATCTGCTACTGAGTACTCTTCGCCTCCATATACTGTGCTGGATTTTATCACCGGCGAAGTTACTAGTTCCGCCAAGTCGCCTGCTGATGTTCACCCGCCGTCTCCAATTCATGTTGCATCACTTGAGTTTGATACAGGTCTTTTTGAACATTCCCCTGACTCTACAATGGATGTGCCCTTGAAAGATATTCTTACTGCATTCAAAAAGGATAAGAAGAAAAAGAAGGCAGCTTCAAAGGTTGATGTTGTTAGTCATGTTGGTAGCCCCTTACCAACATTGAGTCGTTCAAAGTCTGTCTCATCCTCCCGCACTGCATCTGTTCCATCGCATTCTCCCACGCAGTCCTCCTCGGCTGCCTGTGATCACTCACATTCCTCATCTGGCACTGCTTCTCCTACACCCGAGATTGAGGACATGGAGCCCTTTTCAGAGAARTTTTTAACCGCTGAGGCTGCTGAGYTGTTTGATRTTTATCAAACTCGCCATATGACCGCTGAGAGAAGAGTGTCGATTGATTTGTTTGAGCGCCACAACCTGATAGCCTACCTCCGATTTCATGGTATGTATTCCACAGTCTCTACCGCCATTCCATTTGTTAGAGACATAGTTCTTGAGTTCTATGCAAATATGCTGCCCTCGATTGTTGATTTAAGCTCTGTGAACTATGGGAAAGTTTTTCTGCGTGGTAAAGTGTTTGCCTTCACCCCTGACTTAATTGATGATTTATTTGGCACCACTTCACATCGGGGTAATTTTGCTGTGGATGATATGAATGAGGTTGTGTCTTTTTTATCTGGTGGTATGGTACATTCCTGGTTTGAGCAACTTCCGAGCACTAGGCTCTTGTCTTTGTATTCTATTATGCACAAAGTGGCTCTTTGCAACTGGGTCCCTTCCAAGAACACTACGGTTGTTACTCGGCCTCAGGCCCAGTTTTTATTTAAGTTTGGGGAGGGTGTAAAGTTCAGTTTCGGGCATCATGTTTTTGATATTGTCACTAAGTTTGCCACATCAAGGTCTGCTGCCTCGTTGTGTTTTTCCTCTCTTATTTTCAGCTTGTTGAAGAACCAAGGTCTAACGCTTCTCCCAGATGATGTGCTCACTGGTGATGCGGATTGGTTTGCTTTTCGAGGCCAACACACTACTGGTGCTAGGGTGATCGATTTGCCTTGGCTCCAGTTCCTGGTGATGTTGATAGTGATGTTGGGAAGGACGATCCCAACATGGTCCGCATTTCTGCGCAGCTCCTGCGTGCGCATGTTGCTTCCATTGACTTACAGATTTCTAAGCTGCAGGCACTTCGCTGCTCACTGTTGGAGGCCCTTTCCCTTTCTGGTCAAAAAGGGGGAGAGGATGTTGATGACACGGACATAGAGGGAGAGGATGTTGCTGATGTTGCTGATGATAATGCCGAGAACGATGGAGATGATACTGCTACTGCCGAAGCCTTGGCGAGCCTTGCTCAAGAGAAGAGGCGTAAGCGAATTCGGGCGCGCAACAAGGCTTTGAAGAAGATGATGAAACTGAGGGAGAAGAAGAAGAGGAAGAAGAGTAGTGAAGGAACTTCGACATCTCCTCGACGGTCAAAGAGGATTCGAAGTCATTAAGTTCCTTTACTTTGTTTGTTTTGTGAAGTGCTGGTTATTTTGAACAATGTTGGTTTGAGTGTTAACAACATTGGGTGTTTTTGTTTAGGGGGAGTTTTCTATCTTAGGGGGAGTTAGTATTTTTATTTTCATTTGTGTTTGCGTCTTAGTGTTTTGTCCAAAAAGGCAAAAGGGGGGAGATTGTTGAGGAATTTATTCTTGGCAATAATTCCTATTTTGTTATTTGCCTTTCTTGGGCACAAAATAAGTTAGGAAACTAGATATAGGACAATATTATGTTTCCAAGTTTATGCACAAGACTTTAATTATTTCTAAATTGTGTTTAAGATTTGTTTTTAGGTATTTACCAAGTTTAGAATCTTAGAATTATCTATTTAAGATATTAGAAATCCTAAAACTTGGACTTACGGTTTTTAGAGGATTGACGCACGGATCTCTTGAAGGCGCAAGGCAAGACGCAAGACGACGCACAAGAGAAGAAGAACACGAAGAAGAAAACTACTTGGAGCCAACGTTCGTGAGAAACAAGATTTTTGAAGTTGCGTGACCGACGGAAGAGATCTTGCCATTCCGGCAACAAGTATTTAGTATCAAATTTCTTGATATTTAGTTTTCATATATTACTTTATATTTTGTATTGAACGTAAAGTGAAAGTAATATAGTTTTCGGGTTTGTACACCCAAATTCACAAGTATTTACTTGTGAACTGAATTTATTAAATCGTGTTCTCGTATTTTAATTTCCGCTGCATAAGTTTAAATTTACTCTGGTCGATGTTGTTAACTGATGTTGGTAACATTGATTAACAATATCGTGAATCAGAGAATTATTCGTATATCCATAGACCTTCTAATTTTACACTAAACACATAAAGATCAATATATTCCCACTTAATACAACTTTTGATTATTTATTTCTCATCGTGTATTCTCTGTAATTTCACCATGTTTATCTTTTCTTATTCTAATTTTTAAAGAGAAATAAAAGATTCATTATAGGTTAAATATTTGTTATGGCTAATTATACTAAAATTATACAACTCAATTGTCTTGTCACATCTGCCTGCGAGAATTCATTATCGAAAAGAAATAAATATTCTCTTTATTCATTCCATCTATAAATTCAATTACACAAACTCAAATAAAAGAAACAAAAGTTACCAAAAAAGAAAATCTCAAAACCACAAATGGCTAATTCATAATTTTCTTCTCTATCTCTCCTTAGCGCGGCCCTGCAATGCTCACTTGCGATGGTGATGGTGTGACAATGGTCTCCTGCTTCTGCTTCGATTGGCCTTGGTAATTCACGTATGAAAAAGACGATCTAAAAACACACTTTCGAATAGAAAAGAAATTGTGATTTATAAAATTATATATTAGGTTTTTGGGTGTAGGATATTATAGACATTTCATCTTGTAATTTATAATTTAATGAGATATAAGTCTAAGTGATTATATGAGTATTTAGGTTGATCTTATTGTACCATACTAGTGTAAAACCCGTGATTTTCGCGGGCAAATATAAAAATACATAAAAAATATAAAAGTTTATCAAAAAAGTTTATTAATCCAATAATTAAGTAAAACCAAAATGGGAAATGTTTGAAGATGATAATATAGTAATCAGACGCATTTAAAAATGTATATTATATATTATCATCACTAGTCTATAACGTCAATATCGTCGATGTTAGCAAAAAATAGTATCAGTTTGTGATTTGCGCTAACATAGACACTACAATGTTGTTCACTTTAAATTCTAAAAAAACTTCTTTATAGGCTATATTAGTTGTCTTATCTACAATGATATTATTTTGTCATAATAATGAATTTTCAACCCTTTACACTCTTAACTATCAATATTTTGGTCAGCCCCGGAGCTCTCGTATTACGGTACCTAAGCTAATATTTAACACCATTAAGGGAACAAATTGAATTACAATAACATATCAAAATATAGTTACGTATAATGTGAAGACAAAAAAAGACCCATCATAAGATTTTGAAATACAATATACAGGTAAACAAAACTTTGAAATTCTCACGCTAAACAACTACTGAAACTTTGTTATCAGCTAATAGTTCCCAATAATTTATATCATTGCTAAAACCAGCTAATCTTCATGAGCTAATATATACTGATCCTTCAAAGTTAGCATCTTGTGTAAAAGTAAAAGTTTATACCTCCTGAAACAGAAGTTAGCTTGTCTTCCTTTTTTTCCTCTTAAAGAAAGAAAAAATGCATCTCAAAATACTTGCTTATGCATAGAAAATTGCAGTTAATTTCAAGTCCAAAACATGAATAGGAAAAACCATTTGGTCATCTCAAGCATCAGAAAGGCTCGTTATTCAGTACCTATTAGAGCTCCTTGTAAATGCAACAGTAATTGGACCTTTTCACACACAGTAATTAGAAATATATTTTGTGACCATATTACTAATATTCCAAAAGAATTTACACATAAACAACAAAAGTATGAAACCCATAAAATTAAAACTGACTTCCAAAAAAGAAACTCCTATAATATTAAAACTCAATTGAAAAAAAAAACTAGTGAAATCCCACACACAAAAAAAACTCAAAAAAAAAAAACGTACACGTAGCAAATCAACTTGTATTGGATATATTTATGAGCCAAGTGCTTAAGAGTCGGATCAATATTGATGGCACCACCACCACCACCTCTAAGCCTCAGAACCAAATGCTGAGTAGACTCTGCAATATATACATATAATATCAGCTAGGGATTTGAAATTCTTTAATTGAAATCGATCAATTCAAACAAAGCTTTAAGAAATTACCCAATTAGGCTATAATTACTACAGGAAATACGAATCACATGCCTCGCTTAGTTATACTGTACATGTTCCACTAAATAAACAGATGAAAATTATTGATCCGAGAAAAAACAGATCAAAAAACAATCCAAACAAAATAAAACCACACACACACACATATATATATATAGTTATTAACATTCTTATTAAATCATACAATCATTATTATTGTGCTAGTGTGAGAGATTATTATTCAGCGTGAGAAATAAAAAAAGAACCAAGACAACACATCTGATAAGTAATTCCCAGTAATTGTTTGTTTCGGCATTCCACAAAATCAATGATAGCTGATAGTAAACAGAAATAACCTATTCACAATAAGAATAATACTAACGTGATCCAAAATATAATCTGGTTCTCTAATATAACCATAAAAAGACTACGCATATAATCATTAGACACCAGTTTACAGATTACTTTACCAACAAAGTAATATTTTTCAATAAATGTGTGCATACCAAAGCACAAAGATAAAAAATTATAAAAACTGGTTTATTAGGAATATTCATAAAGTTGGTACGATTAAAGTTAACATGGTTTATCTATTAAAAAGAAAACTAATTATTAATTTGATATATGAAAATGATAATTGTACAGAATTCATAAGAAAATTTTATTATAATTAATAATATTAAAAGAAATTGCAAAAGTATGTGCTGAAATAAACCTTTGGCATTCAATGGCCCTATATATTTCTGAATCAGGCACAATGTTTATTTGTTGAGGAATATAATAAGTTTCTAAAGATTATCCAATATATACACTTAAGTAAGAGTTCATACCATATAAAAAATAAAATAATAAAACAGAAACCATGATATCACACTTTTGATAGGTGCAATACTCAGGTAACAATATAATTCATATGTAAAACTGAAGGAGTGACATCCGTTTTAAAAACGCTTATCTAAAACACTATTAGGTAAAGAAGATGAAGGAGGCTTCTCATGAAAATCGGGTAGTAATCCATGAGAAATTGAGCGCGCCACCAAGTTTACTCAGCTTTGAAAGCTAATGATTCCTAAAACAACACAGTTAAAACATGATTATATATAGAGGTGTGTAGGTGCCATGCGCTTTTTGTCACATCATTTTGTTGTCAATTATGTTCATATACATAATCGTAGCAAAAGTTGTGATGTAACAATTTAAGAAAAACTATGCCCGAACCTATACCTCTTTGCTCATAGTATCAGCGACCTTACCTCATCATTACGAATTAAAATTGATATTAATATCTAATCAAACAACAAGTCAGATATCAAGAACTCGGATAAGTAATTACAACAAAAAATATATATATATTATAAATACTGATTAACAACCATTATCAACAGAACCTATTCAACATTACCTCCACAACTGTAATTTCACCGATGAAGGCCATCTAGTCTCTTTTTCCAGTAGGTGTACCTAACGATTCTCAAATTAGATTATAGTACAATGAACAAATAAAGAGGTACAAAAATTTAATTCAAATCAAAAGGAAATTAATCCAATTCAAAATTTGCATTATGAAATGAGAGAATCCAAGCACAAAAATAAGAGAGAATAAATAATTATTCTCTCTCTAAATATGTACATTATAGATAAGAAATCAAAAAATATATATTTATAATAACAACTTGGTTTTATCCAATATATAGTAGAAATCCTAATCATCATCCGAACATGATTATATAGTTGGTGATGGTGCGACAATGGTATCCTGCTTCGATTGGCCATGGTAATTCACGTATGATAAAGACGATCTAAAACACACTTTCGAATAGAAAGAAAATTGTGATTTAGAAAATTATATATTAGGTATTTTTGGGTGTAGGATATTATAGACATTTAATCTTGTAATTTATGATTTAATGAGATATATTTTTCCTAATGGAATGAAAATAATCTAAGTGATTATATGAGTATTTAGGTTGGTCTTATTGTACCATATGGTAATGATCCCTTATATTATATTATAGGGGACTTCTACGGTGCCGTGAAGGTATCATTCCCCACTTAATTAGAACTCTTAGATTTAAAGTAATTATAGATAATGATAAGATCTAAGGGATGTAAATGCAGGGGGGTTAGGAGGTATGGTACATTCACGGTACTGTAGTCATTTCCTATATTATATCACAAAACTCTCTTTTTATTTAGACATGCACAATTGGTTACGGTTAACTGCCGAATTGTTAGTTTTGATTTGCGGTCAGCGGCCATTGACCACAGTTTGTAGTGACAAATTGAATCGTGAACTGGTTTTGAGCGATTCAGTTTCAGTTGGGGATAACCTCAAATCTTGAATCGTCAGTTATAATAGACGGTTCTCGATTAAAAAAATGAAAAAAAAAATTGAAAATCAACAATGAAGATCAATCAACGGTAGAAAAATTCCGAACCATCAACTACGAATAAAATCAACGGTTACAAAAACCGAAACCAAAATTAATTTCCTCCAATTCAATTACGGTTTACTCATCACCAACTTTTAACGGACAATTTAAAAAATTCATCAATTTTAACCGATTGTGCATCTTTCTCTCACACACACTCACGCGCACAAATATAGTGGTATGAAAAAGGAATTTGTTAGTCATGACAGAGTGGAGGACAAAATGATTTAAGGTTTGAATTTGAAGAGCAATGAAATAAGCATGTGATGCTAACACCTATAAGTCAAGACATTAAACTGTGTTTGCTGATATTTCTAGGTATCTTTTCGACCATGTCAACTAGGCTTTGATTACTAATGAGAAGAAAAATCTTTTTAAGATTAATATTATAAAGCCCAATCATTGAACTAATTCCATTCGCTCAGTGCAGTGTATAGCAAACAGCCCCAGTTGATCGCATGCCACACATAGTAAAACGAATTTCCGGAATTCGATAAATAATTTGAAGAAAACTAATAACTATGTACTATAAAGTTGAATTTCATATAATTATTCATAATATAATATTTTTTGTCAATATTGAGATATGTTCCCTTATTTTATTTGTGATTTTATAATCTGTATTGATTAAATAAGAAGTTCATGTCTATGTGAATCAGAATTATAACATGATCACATATTGCACAAAGAGAATGACTAGTCCAAATTAAAATCTTGAGTGGGAGTAAAAGTTATTACGAAGATGACCGAGAAAAAGAATGAGGGGATCCATGTGACTAAATAATAATCAGTCATTTGAGACCCAAAAAAATTGAAATAAAAGAATTAGGGGTCTTGGGTCCCATATTTTATGATTGCGTGTCAAGCTCAATCATTTCAATCCTGTTAAATAAAGAGGCCTTTTATTGTGAGGAATGAAGAATATTGAAGAGATTTATGTGAATGACATGGCAGATATAGACAAACAATTGATAGGGACCTTTTAAAGTTAAAATTTATAAGGAAAAAAAAAAAGGGCGGGGGGAATTATTATAAGTATGCAATATAATTATTATTGAATTTAATTTGAACATTAAAATATAATATTAATTAATAATTATAATAATTAATATAATTATTATTGAATTTAATTTGAACATTAAAATATAATATTAATTAATAATTATAATAATTAATAAATTGAACGGGGCACGGGTTGAGATACACATCCTTAATTTTTTTATTTTAAATATAAAATTTTATAATTTTCACAAATATTTTTTATATTTAGTTTTTTGTAAATCCCGTGTAATACACGGGTGTTGAACTAGTATAGTATATATATGCGGAAAATAAGTTATAATGTATAAATCTTCCATTAAACTTTTGAACTTGTCAAAAATAGTTCACTAAATAAAAGGGTGTTAAATTTAGTTCATCAATTAAGATTTTATTGCATATTTAGTTCAGTTTTTATACGAAATTGAAATTTTTGCATGAAAATTGCACGTGACACGCACATTGACCTCATATTTTGAACTAAATGTACGATAAAACTTTAATAAGTGGATCAACGATCTTTCTGTCAAGTTTTCAAAATTGAACTAAATGTACAATGAAATTTTAATTTGTGAACTAAAGGCAATCTGTCTGTCAAAATACCAAAAGTTAAATTAGACTAAATATTCGACAAATATTTAATTTATATACTTAAATTTAATATATCATATATTTAATTATTAACCGGCACAGCAATTTCTCCTAACCTCGAATTTGGTCCCCTTCTGTGGCCTAATGTCACCCATTTTGATCATACACTCAGATTTTCACTTAATATGAAAATAGATAAACATATGAGATTAATTTTACGAAAACTGATAACAAATTAAGGTCCGGCTTGTTTGAGCTTATTGAAAGTGCTTATAGTTTATTTCATTATAATAAGTTCTTTTAGGCTGCTTGGTAAGAACAAAGAATAAACTCCTGATAACTTATTCTGCCTAATAAGCTCTTATTCAGAAAAAACTACAAATCGTAGTTTTTTCTAATAAGCTCCTACATTATTTGGTAAAATTATTTTGTATCCTTTTCTATTGTAAAAAACATGTTATTTATAAACTATTATATTACTTTATATTTTACGAAAATATTTTTATTAGTCATATTTAAAGTTTTATTTATTATTATAATTATTTTTTAATTATTTTTCAAGTATTTGTCTTTTTTTTAAATAAACTTTTGGGAAGTCTTCATTAATTATTATAATTTTATTTCTT
Source organism: Phtheirospermum japonicum (assembly GCA_014905375.1). Taxonomy (NCBI): domain Eukaryota; kingdom Viridiplantae; phylum Streptophyta; class Magnoliopsida; order Lamiales; family Orobanchaceae; genus Phtheirospermum; species Phtheirospermum japonicum. Next base: position 432,545 of record BMAC01000968.1, on the reverse strand, counting down.
TTATTCTTTATATATTTTTTTTATGTATAATATTTTATATTTTTTAATCATGTCTATATTGGTAAATTAACCTTTAATCAGCTACTTTAATCAACTAATTTACCAAGCACTAATTGAAAATTAGTTACCAACTATTGGTTATCAGCTACTAGCTTTATATTGCAGTGATAAGAGTAAAAGTAGAAAATAATTAAAAACATTTTATTGTAGTAGATATATAAATAGAATTAATAATATATTTTATAAAAAGAAATACAGTTTATAAATTAATTAAATTTGTAATTATTATTACTATTTATGTGTTTTTAAAAAATATATATTTTTAATACACTCAATACGTAGTAGCATGTGTGTATATATATATATATATACATATTCTATATATATTCATATATTTAAACGGGTTACGTTAGTTTTAAATAAAATAAGGATATCCCTCCCCAAAATAGAAAATATGGAGAAATTGACTCACAGAATTAAATCTGGTCATGGTATTTGACCATTCCCACTAAATCTTTCATATGGATCTACCATTGTAATTCTAACTCGTCATAATTTAATATTTCTATCCACTTATTAAAATACCATACAAAATAAATTAAATAGTAATTCAAACTGGCCAGCTAGCCGAAGGAAATCAGAAAAGTCACCTTAACTTTTCAAACATTGGAAAATCATAAAAGGATGATTAATCAAACATCTATGAAGTCCCTTCTGAATATTATGTCTAAATTTTCTTACGAGTAATTGGAAATTTGTTTTCTGGTTTCATATATTACACTTATGAAAAAAAATGGATTTGTAAAGTCTAAAAGCAATTTGATTTTTTACATTAATGTTGTAAATTGGATTAATTCTAATTTAATGGTACAGCGTAAATTCGTGTTAACGAATTGTACAAGCTTAATCTACGTGTCATGTAGATAATTATAACTTTTTGAATTTCTCAAATCCATTTATTGGTGAGTGAGAAATGGTGTTTGGAAGTTGAATAGGTGCTTTTATGCCTTTTCGTTTATCCCACATTGATAGTTATTCAATGTGGAAGGGAGTTTAAAAGTGTTTAACTTTTAATGATTGGACATCAAGTGGGCCAACGGGTATTGTGGGTTTTGTGTAAACGAAGCTCACGCGGGCTCTTGGACTTGGGTTCGCCAGTCCGCCTTCGACGAATCCGATGGCGGAACCGCTCGGATCCGAGCCCGAGCCCGGTCACGGACCTCGGACCTCGGTCCTCGGTCTTGGGCAATTGGTTCGTATTGGCTGGTTCGAGTGGGGTCCTGGTCATGGTTCAACCCTGGCTAACCTTTTTTTTGACTTGCTTTATGGACCCCTGACTCCTTTACGTACGTTTTCAAACGCCTGAAAACTCCTGATCGTTCAGCTCATGCGTCTTAATGATGCATGGAGACGTTTCTTTGACCAGTCTCCTGGCTGACTTTTCTTTTAGTTCGTCGGAGCTCTGATTTCTAACAGTGTTGTTAAACCAGAGACGAAAAGTCGTTTACTTTTGGGGACGAATTGCCTAAACCGAAGAGCACTACCGGGGCAATATCGTCTTGCGGGAAGAGATTTTCTCGACTCGACTTTAATTATTATTTTCTGTTTTTCTGATCTCTTTTCCAGTTTTGTGTTATTTAGTTACATACCTGTTCATGCGTCCGTATTGGCTGGTTCGAGTGGGGTCCTGGTCATGGTTCAACCCTGGCTAACCTTTTTTTTCACTTGCTTTATGGACCCCTGACTCCTTTACGTACGTTTTCAAACGCCTGAAAACTCCTGATCGTTCAGGTCATGCGTCTTAATGATGCATGGAGACGTTTCTTTGACCAGTCTCCTGGCTGACTTCTGCATCTGCACGCTGAACCCGTCCAGGTTCATGCTGGATGATGCTGAGTGTTTGGATGCGTTTAAGAACGTCTTTAATAGTGCTGTAACTCCCAGATGGCAACCCTATAAAAGGGTGAGAAGCTCCATTTCACTTTTCACTTTCCATACACGAATAGCATCTGAAACACCTGAAAAGCAACAAACATACTGCACTGCATATTGCTTCTGGTTTTTTTCTTTCTTTCATAACTCAGTCCAGTTTCTTTTAGTTCGTCGGACCTCTGATTTCTAACAGTGTTGTTAAACCAGAGACGAAAAGTCGTTTTACTTTTGGGGACGAATTGCCTAAACCGAAGAGCACTACCGGGGCAATATCGTCTTGTGGGAAGAGATTTTCTCGACTCGACTTTAATTATTATTTTCTATTTTTCTGATCTCTTTTCCAGTTTTGTGTTATTTAGTTACATACCTGTTCGTGCTCTACTCAGAGTTGTAATAGTTTCAAACAATCGCAAGACGATATCTGTTATTTTTTTGTAATCTGTTTTTTTACCCTAACTGGAAAAGGATGTCAACCTCAAGAACTCAGACGAGCGACGCTATTCAGGCCATCACCTCCACTACTTCGGCGACGAACACTGCCCCCGCAGTCACGAACACAACGACAATTGGCATGTCTGCGCCAATCGTGAACACTACTCAGACTGAGTTAATTATCAACCCAGGAACTCTTGACTTCTTACTCGAGACGCTGACTAAGCGCATGCCACAGTCAAACTCATCCATAGTTTCGGTTATTGGAACGATCCCTTTTGGGATAGGGACTTCGGTCCAAAATATGTCAGCTCCGGCTGTGACCCATCCCATTGGGATGACGGGAACTTCGGTTTCGAGTTTGTTTGCAACTGCTCCCCAAACAGATTCAACTGTTTTGAATACCCATTCAACAGGTTCGGTGGGGACTTTTGTACCAACGATGAACGCGCCGGTGCACTCCTCTCGGATCATGCCCGCGGCGGAGAAGCCTCCAAAATTTAATGGGGAAGGCTTCAAGAGGTGGCAACAAAAGATGCTGTTCTACCTCACGATACTTGGTTTCGCCAACTTCGTGAAAGAAGATGAACCACCTACTCCGGACAAGGATGAGACCAGTTTCCATGTTCACGCTGCCTATGATAATTGACACAATGGGGACTATCTATGTAAAGGTTTTTCTTTTAAGTAGCCTAGAAGATAGTTTGAGTAATTTGTACTCGGACGCAAAGACCTCCAAAAATATTTGGGAGGCACTTGAGAAAAAATACAGTTCAAACGAGGCTGGAACTAGGAAATTTGTAGTCACGAACTTCATGGACTACAAGATGGTGGACTCTCGCCCGGTTATAGAACAAGTTCAAAAGTTCCAAATGCTGGTGAATGATGTCCACGCCGAGGGGATGATTCTCCCGGATGCTTTCACGGCCGCAGCCATGATTGACAAGCTTCCACCAAGTTAGAAAGACTTCAAGACGTACCTCAGACATAAACGAAAGGCGATGTCTCTTGAAGACGTTATCCGGAAGGTACGAATTGAATCCGAAGTTCGTGTTCAATACAAGAATCCAAAAAGTTCGGATGAACCTCGGGTGAATTTGCTTGAACGAGGAGAGAACTCGAAGAAAAGGCCGCGTCCCGGCAACTCGAAGCCTAAAGCTCCTTCTTTTAAGAAGTTAGAAGGCAAATGCTATAATTACAATTATCCTGGACACATGTCAAAGGATTGCCGCAAGCCAAAGCAAAAGAAGGCTAGGCCAAGTGCACACATTGCCGAGAGAGAGCTGACTAATGATGACCTTGTTGCGGTTATCACTGAAGAAGCTAACATGATCGAGAACCGTGGTCAATGATTTATCGACACTGCTGCAACCGCCCATGTGTGTGCTGATCGGAGCTTGTTCTCCAAATACCTTCCTTGTGAGGGAAGGAAGTTAAACATGGGAAATCAAGCTTCTTCGGAAGTTGCTGGTACTGGTACAGTTGTGCTGAAAATGACCTCTGGCAAGGAGATCACTCTGAATGAGGTGCTGCACGTTCTGGACATCCGGAAGAACTTAGTCTCTG
>BMAC01000968.1:398174-424915 GCA_014905375.1 Phtheirospermum japonicum | reverse complement strand
CCGGTATGCTCGGTAGTATTAACTAAGGAGGGTTCAAGGCCACAAGCCACCTATCCCTATTCTCTATTATCTCTTAAGGACTGAGCTATGTATTTGCATTCATGCATTTCGTTTTTGGAGTTTCTCACTCATGTGGGGGATTGTTGTAAATTGGATTAATTCTAATTTAATGGTACAGCGTAAATTCGTGTTAACGAATTGTACAAGCTTAATCTACGTGTCGTGTAGATAATTATAACCTTTTGAATTTTTCAAATCCATTTATTGGTGAGTGAGAAATGGTGTTTGGAAGTTGAATAGGTGCTTTTATGTCTTTTCATTTATCCCACATTGATAGTTATTCAATGTGGAAGGGAGTTTAAAAGTATTTAACTTTTAATGATTGGACATCAAGTGGGCCAACGGGTATTGTGGGCTTTGTGTAAACGAAGCTCACGCGGGCTCTTGGACTTGGGTCTTGGGTCTTGGGCAATTGGTCCGTATTGGCTGGTCCGAATGAGATGGTCCGAGTGGGGTCCTGGTCATGGTTCAACCCTGGCTAACCTTTTTTTTCACTTGCTTTATGGACCCCCGACTCCTTTACGTACGTTTTCAAATGCCTGAAAACTCCTAACCGTTCAGGTCATGCGTCTTAATGATGCATGGAGACATTTCTTTGACCAGTCTCCTGGCTGACTTATGCATCTGCACGCTGATTCCGTCTATGTTCATGCTGGATGATGCTGAGTGTTTGGATGCGTTTAAGAACGTCTTTAATAGTGCTGTAACCTCCCAGATGGCAACCTTATGAAAGGGTGAGAAGTTCCAGTTCACTTTTCACTTTCCATACACGAATAGCACCTGAAACACCTGAAAAGCAACAAACATACAGCACTGCATATTGCTTCTGGTTTTTTTCTTTCTTTCATAACTCAGTCCAGTTTCTTTTAGTTCGCCGGAGCTCTGGTTTCTAACAGTGTTGTTAAACCAGAGACGAAAAGTAGTTTTACCTTTGGGGACGAATTGCCTAAACCGAAGAGCACTACCGGGGCAATATCGTCTTGCGGGAAGAGATTTTCTCGACTCGACTTTAATTATTGTTTTCTGTTTTTCTGATCTCTTTTCCAATTTTGTGTTATTTAGTTACATACTTGTTCGTGCTCTACTCAGAGTTGTAATAATTTCAAACAATTAATACCATTTCACATTAAAGTATTTGAGTTTTTGTAGGTTGTTTGTGTGCATATAGAATTAACTGATGATAAGTGGTTCTGCACACCTATGTCACCACCAGTTCTATTCAGTGTCCGAATATATTTTTATTCACTCGATTTTCTTTTTATCCTTTGAGAAATTATTGACCTTGATATACGAGGACAAAGTACAAAATTCTCTTGTAATTTATTCTTAGAAATGCAATAATTTTAAAATGTGGACATACACTAACAGTCTGATTAGTGTTTTGAATTTGTTTAGTAGATCTGTCATGTACTTTCAGTTTTTTTTTTTTTTGTTTTGTTTTGTGATATTTCTTGTTAACCAAATATTCATATTGTTAATTTGAATAGTCATAATCTTTAAAATGCTTATTTACATTATTTAAAAATATATAACATTGTATTTTACAAAGTATAAATATTTATTTTAAAAATATAATTTATAAAAGTAATAGTTATGTATGACGATCACAAAGTTATTTTTACATAATAAGACGGGGAATTAAGTTAGATTTTTTAACAAGAATGTGAAATCTACCAACGTCACAAGTGCATAATTGTTTTGCTTAGTCATATAAAAGTGAGTACCAAGGCAACAAAACGATAATCAAATGTAACAAATGAGTTTGTGCCGAAACACAAACTTATATGTTTAATTAACTATATTAACATTTGTGAGATAAATCATTTCAGTGTTGTACAATAAATTCAAATTATGTTTGGCATCAAAGTGTGTTCTGAATTTCTTATAAAACAAAATTTTCAAAATTACCCGGTTATGTACTTCTAGACCGCCCAATTTGACACATAAGTATTAAGGATACGAACACGACACATATTCGGGATACGACTCAATACGAACATAGAAATACGTTTATTTTTAAAAATATAAGATACGATACGGTTCAAACACATTTATAATATAAATAGTTATTAATATATATTTCAATTAATCATTTAAAAAAAATACAAACGCATTCATAATAATTGATGAAACCCCAAGTAAATTAAATATAATAATACTTAAAAAAAAAATTGAAAAATCGTGACGCGGCCGTGTCTTGACTGTATCCCGAAGTGTCCTTCCGTGTCCAAGTCGTGTTCCCTGTGAAAAAAGAAAAAGAAAAATATAGACACGCTTTCGATACATGTTTGAGATATGTCGGGCGCATATTGCGTCCACAGAGTGTACGACACACCTACAAGGTCAAAAATAAAATGTCCGCAAAAAGGAAAAAAAATTATATATAGTATATATCCAACTTTCGAAACGAGTCGCAAATGCATTCTAGTATTTATTTTGTACATTCCACCACTTTAACTGTGTGGTTTTTATATACTGTATTTACTTTATTTATCATTTTCCGGTGAAAATTGTTGGGCAAGAATTATTGTATAATTGAAGTGAAAATTTATTTTTGAATTCATAATTTTTCAGCGGATCATAAACAAAAGTTATATGAAAAAATGATTTTGCCTTTCAATTATGTAGGAATTTCAGCGGAATATGACTTTTACAAGTAATTTTCTTTGGAAAATGACCCAAGAAAGTAAAATACACATAATTAAATAGATAAAATATCAAATTGAGTAGAATACGTGAGATAAAAATATTTTTCTAACATTATTATTTGTTTTTACTCGATATTTATCCAATGAATAGTAATGCGAATTATTGGACATAAAAGAGAAAAAAAAAATTTAAAGAAATAAGCACCGCTAGAAATCAATCTCCTGAGTAAACTCCTCATGAAAAAGAAAAAATAAATAAATAAAACGAGTAACCAAATATTTCTGCTTTTTTAAGCAGGAGTGGGTCCAACTCCAAAAGATAGGGCCAGCATCCGTCACGCGAGCGACGCATGGCTAGACACGTGTGAGGAACACAATGGAAAAGGATGGGTTTATTGTTATTTTATTGAGTGGACCGGTTTTCTTGTGGGTTTGAAGGAGACAAATATATGAATGGGTCCCACAGTCCACTTACCCCAACTTAATGGGCCATCATCCTCTGTGGGCTTCTGCCAAAGAACAGCTCTGTTCCACCGGACCACAAACCAAACGTTTATTTGCCATTTTGCCCTTATCCGCCTTTACTATTGAGTTTTTATTTATTTTTTAAATAACTAGGCACTCCAAGAGAGAACAACTTGTGATGGTCCAACCCTAAACAAACCAAAAAAAAACATATAGCTAGACGGGCCCATAGGAAAGGTTGAGATCCATCGTCAAGCACTACAAAGAACACTATAACGTTAACGGAATTTACCGACGGGTAGTATTTTGTCGGTAAAAGTTTGGCCTTATCGATGGCATTTTCGAAAGTCAGAATTATTGACGGTCAAGTCCCTCGATGGTAATGTTCGTCGGTAATTCTCAGGAAGTGGAATGGATGGCCGAGCGTAGGTGCCAAGCAATTATATGGATACGGTGACCGAAGGGCCTATGCTGTCCAGGCTTCCTTAACAACCTCCAGGAACCTGGGATGTTCAGTCCACATATTGTTGAACCTGAAAGGCTTCCGTCGGAATTTACCGACGGGTAGTATTTCGTCGGTAATAGTTTGGCCTTATCGACGGCATTTTCGAAAGTTAGAATTATCGACGGTCATAGTCCATCGATGGTAATGTTCGTCGGTAATTCTCAGGAAGTTGACGCCAATAACCCCCCAATATGCCAACGGAACATGTCCGTCGACAAGTTTTTAAAAAATTAGATTTTTATATGCAGACGGAAACAAAGCCGTCGATAAATCTGGTTTCTATTTACCAAACAGTTAGATAAAGTGCTTTATAGTAGTATAAAAGTCTCTTCGATCGTAAGCTCGACGGATTCCTTCCATCGAGAACGCCGTATATTGTTATCGGTGGAATTACCGATGGCTCTACGTCTGTCGGTAAAGTTCATAAAACTGCAGCAGGCATTGCAGTTTCCCTCATTTCGCACAAAACAAACACACACACACAAAAGAAATCCAATTGAGCCAGAGAGAGGAAAGGGAGAGGGAGGAATTTCTGCTACCGCCACACGCCGGAGCACCACCACCGTCATATATTAAGGTATGTTAGCCTTTTAGTTTAAATTGTTTTTTTTTATTTAGGGTATTAATTTAATTTGATTTGTAATCCAATTTAATAACTGATGTTTGGTTCAATTTATGATTTATGGTTTTAAGTTACGATTGAGGGGTTGAATTAGGTTTTCATTTAGGGTTTAATGTTTGAATTTAGGAATTGGGTTTTGAGAAATTTAATTGGGGGTTCAATTTAGGAATTTAGACTTGATTTATGCAATTGTGAATGATTTTAGATTTAGGGTCCATTTATACAATTAAATTTTATTTTATGGTTTAATTTATAATTATTTATAAATTAGATTCGATTATAAATATTTGTATAATATTAGGGTTAATTAGGTCGTTAGTATTCATTTAGGGTTCATTTAGGCAATTATGATTTATTTTAGGGTTTAATTATAATTATTTATAAATTAGGTTCGATTATATATATCTGAATTAAATTAGGGTTTGATTTGTAATTCGGGTTCAATTGTGCAATTATCTTTTAAAGTGTATGTGTTGATGGTTTTTAAATGTCGCGATGATCAGTTGTGTTTAATGTATTTTATGATTTTTTATTATATACATTATGATTGATTGATGTTGTGATTGGTTGGGTAGACGTCGGTGATGACGTGGTGTACGGCGCCGTTCGGGAGGTTTCGTCCCTCCTATAACGGTTTTCATAATTGTTTTAAAAAATTGATAGTGGTTTTAAAAAGTTTTAAATTGTTGGGGATGGTGGTTTTTAAATGTTGTGGTGATCGTTATGTGGATGTTGTGTTTAAGATATGTTATGATTTGTTGATATTGTATACATGTGATTGATTGGTTGAAATTGATGTTTTTAAATTTTGTATGATTAATATAGTAAGAAAAATAGATATTTTCGACTCGTTTAATTCGATTTAGTATCAAATTGAGAGTTTGATACTAAACTTGAATTGCTCCCTTTTAGAATACGTAGCTTAGACCTATTTGGTATTCAGTATCAAATATAGAGTTTGATACTAAATTTTGAATTGTCCCATTTTTTGACAGTTTGCGAATGTGGGTATAGTATGGTTATATCTTATGCGTATGTGTTATGTTGAATTTGAAATTTTGGTTTATGCATCTTTCTTTTGTTCTCGGGTGCACTAAAATATATGGGTACTTAGAGAACTAAGGAGAGATGCTGCTGAAATTTTGAAGTCAACAAAAATGCATATTTTAAAAAAATACATACACTAACATTCTTAAATGGGATATAAGCCTTCCAAATAATTCAATTTACTCTTCTTCCTTATAATGATGCCGAAGTTTCGCCACCCACATTCTTTTCCTCTCACGAAAGAAAGAACGATCGATCATTCTAGCTAGTATCACAAATAATTAACACCCTAAATTATAGGATGGATAGTACTGATCGTAGTTGGATGTATAAATGGAGAGGGGATGACGGATATCTTTCGGATACATTCGTAAAATGGGTGGAGAGTTTCGTCGAATTCGCACTCAAGCATGATTCTACAGAGAGGGACGTTGCTAAGTTGAAATGTCCTTACAAACAAATTAAGTGTAGGAATCATAGTTACCGCAATATCGTTGACATAAAATATCACTTATGTGCCAAAGGGTTCGTCCCCGATTATTATATTTGGACTCATCACGGGGAAACAGCATATCTTGTGTCATCGCGTTGTAATTTTGAAGTCAGCGGATCATCTTTCGTCATTCCTGAATACTCACAAAATGTATACATAAATATGGTGCAAGATATTGTCGGACCTGATTTCAAGATGAATGATGATGCAGAAGAACCGCATAATCCGGAGGCGCAAAAGTTTTTCGATATGTTGGAAGCTACAAAACAGTCTATGTATCCAGATTGTGAGAAACACATCAAACTCTCTTTTGTTGCCCGCCTTATGAATTTAAAGTCAGAAAATGATATTTCTTAGAAGAGTTATGATCAATTCATTGATCTAGTCATGAGATTGTGCCTGAAGACAATAAAGTTGCAGATAATTTCTAAGAAAGTAAGAAGCTATTGAGGGGTATGGGCTTACCGGTGGAGAAGGTAGATTGCTGCTAGAATAACTGTACGATCTACTGGAAGGATGATTGTGAACTCGATAGTTGCATGTTCTGTAAAGAACCCCGGTTCAAACCCGCGAAGAAGGGAAGCGCAATACGACGTAAGTCCAAATTAGTTGCATACAAGAAGATGTACTACTTTTCCTTGACTTCCCGTTTCCAAAGGTTATACGCATTTCCGGCTACAACGAATATGCGGTGGCATGCTGAACACGTAGTCGACGATGGTGTCATGCGTCACCCGTCAGATTCAGAGGCTTGAAGATATTAATGATCCACTTAATGATGACATCGACAAACTTGTCGATAATGAGGATGCTGAACTTGTCGTGATGCAGAAAATGAGTTTATAAGCGAAAAAGAGACAAATGACAACGATTATTTTGTAATTTTTGTCAATTAAGGTTATAACGTTATATAATTAATTAATATTTAAAAAAATAATATAATGTTTTAATTTTAATTTTTTTAATTTAATTTCAACAATGTGTTCGAGGTTGTTTAGATGAGGGGGAAGAGTACTGCTGGAGATGGTCGTTCAGGATCAGCTGGTCCCTCAGATTATGGGTTTTTCGACTCCTCTTCGTCATAGCTAGTTGTCCCGATCTCCTCTGATGATTTGGTCGACCATTTGGGCGACGTAGATCTGGATGGACCGACTCCTCACGAGACTGTACTGGACAACCCTCCTATTTATGACGAGTCGTGTCAATTTTTTGGAGGCATCCTCGTTTATATCGTCGGTCGGAGGTAATTATTAGTATTTAATAGTTTTTATTAATAATTATATCGTTATGAATTGTAAGCAGCTTCTAAAAAATTATTCATTTTAATTTATATGTTTTAGAGTGCAGAGTAGCTCTACAAATTTACGATTCTTAGCCGGATGAACGAGGCTCGTGTGCACCCAGATAGATGGAGGTATATGCATATTCCTCAGGATCATCGTGACACGTGGTGGCCTCTGTTCCAGGTATTTACATTAAATTCAAACTTCATTTATTGCATTACATATTTTTACATTTGTGTAACTAATTACTTGTTTTATGTTGTCTTAAATAAGATTTACCGGAGGTGATATTCTGATGATGATATGCGCCAAGCCTATCACGTATCTATGTCTTATGCTTGGGCTAGCCGTCTTAATGGGTGGCGGCAGATGTATGATGCCAAGGGAGAGATATCGGTTGCTGTCGGCGAGCAGACCTGGAGGGGTTGACGGGAGGCATGGGCGAGGCCAAAAGAGGTTGAGAGATCACGGAGGGCTAGCAGGAATAGGATGAGTGAGCCAGAGGATCCTGGTATTGGGATATCTAAGTATAGAGGCGGGTCTCGAAGGGCGAATCGCATATGAGATAACATCGTAAGTTTTATATATATATATATATATATATATATATATATATATATATGTGTGTGTGTGTGTGTGTGTGTGTGTGTGTGTGTGTGTGTGTGTGTGTGTGTGTGTGTGTGTGTGTTTACAAATTTATAATTCAAATAATATATATATATGATAAATAATAAATTAATTATTACAGCGGGAGGAGATAGGTAGGGAAAACCCACTGCGTACGAGTTTCTACTGAGTCATCATCAGAAAGGCGACGACTCGTTTACGGATCCCAAATATCAACGGATAGTTGTAAGTTTATTTAATTTCTAAACTCAAGTTAATTTATATATTAACTTTGTTTTTGTCATTATTATGCATGAAAATAAAAATTGATTTTGTTTTATCTATCAGATGAAGGTTCAGACTACTTTGGAGAGAGACGTGTTGCATCACAGGAGTATGACACGTTTGTCGAACCAAACGACGTCTACCTCTCCGTTGTTAGGCCCAAGAAGGGTTGACGATTTGGGATGGGATCACTCGCTAAGGATTTCTATATAGGCTCCAGCTCTACGTTATCCCAGCAGGTCGATCCTCATCTGAAGCAGCTGTAGACGCAGTTCGAGGAGGTTGAGACGAGACATTTGGAGGCTGAGATGAGGCATCAGAGTTGCAGAGGATACGGCTGGAGTCTCAGGGTGAGTTGCAGAGGATGCACGAGTCACAAGCGCAGTTCCAAATAGATTGCAAGCAGCGACAGATTGAGAAGCGTATTAGGGCCGCGATGGGGCACAATCTTCTCCTCCTCCCCCTACCCCTCATGCTGATTAGATTGATCTCGAGATGTTGGATTATTTTTGTATAATCCATTTTGAATTATTATTGTCAAATTCATCTATTCCTGATTCGTATTTATATTTATTTAATTTATTTTGCATTTGCGTTTTTTTTTAATATTTGTAAATAGGTGGATGAACAAAATAAAAAAAATAAATAAAAAATAGGTTCATTATTCCAATAAATAAAGATAATATTAAAAAACTAAAAATATATTTAGTGAGGACTTTCATGTCCGTCGATAAAATTAAATAGTATTTTATTTATTTATTTACTTAATTACCGACGAGCATCAGATCCGTAGACATTTATAATTTTATTTAATTAATTACCAATGGGCGCAAAATTCCGTCGGCATTATTTATTTATTTATTTATTTAATTATCGACGGGCGTAAAATCCGTCGATAAATCCAAAAAGAATTAAGAATCCCGACGGCAGCTTACCGGTGGCAAGGTGCCGTCGAAGAGAGTCGGCATTTGCCGACGAGCTGAGAAATCCATCGGCAATTAAAATCACCCAAAAAGGATTCGTCGACGGCCATTATTCATCGGTAAGTGATTTACCGACGGATTAACAATGGATATGGCCGTCGACGAATCCGAAATTTTTATAGTGAAGGAACAGACCTGCAACTTCTAATGAAGCCCATAACCATAAATCGGATTGCAGGAAGTGCCGGTCTAGGGCTGGTCGGACCATCCCCTATTGAGTTTCATTCAATAGAGTGCTTGGTAAGTATAGAGTCTTAACCTTTATTTGCGATAAAGTTATCTCTAGTGCTAAACATGCTTTGATCGGTTCAAAAGGCACCAACACTTGGTGCTATTATCCAAAAATCTAATTTTAGGATCAAACGTTAGATGACATGTGATAATCATCACTTCATGCATGTTTCTAGTAGCACCATCTCCGTCACCTCGTCGGTCATTGCCAAACCTCCGCTGCCACCATTTTTACCCAAACCTGGCTGTCGGAGATCACAAAACCAGAACCGGACAAGCCGCCTCGCCACAGCAGCACGTCGTCGTCGAAGTTGTTCGCATCACTAAATTCCCAATCCACTATGCCTGCCGCCGTTGTGTGATGTCATCTCCGGAGAACCAATCGTTCACCAATTACCAGTCGCCAGTTTGTCGGGCCGTCGATGGAAGAGAAGGATTCGCCCGATCGGACTCGAGCCCAGCCGTTGTCCGCCTTCGCTTTGCCTTCCGCCACTGCTTGCTTGAGTCGGAGCCCTGCCGTTGTCACCGCCGTGAAGGAATCAGATGGGGAGAAGAAATTTTCTCGTCCTATTCGAAAAGGAGGAAAATGATTTTTGGGGTGAACTAAAGTTTAAGAGTAATTTTGACATTTTAATAAAAAAAAAATTAATGAAGTGAACTAATAAAAAAAAAAGGAGTTCCGTATATCGGCGCCTCTCAATTTATCGCTCATCAATTATGTTTGCTCATTTTTTTTCCGAAAATTCTACTATTTTAATAGCACATATATTTTCTAATACCAATTATAATTCCTAACTCAAATTTTACAAACATATTCTTAATTACTGCAACCTTTTCTCCGGGTCGCGTAATCTTTTGGCAAAATATATATTTGATTTCTAAATTCAGTATGAAAACCCAGATGTTGTATTATATTAGATTTAGTATGTGTAAACCAACTTCGTACCCTCGAGTCCTTGACTAATTTTCTAGAAATATAGACTTATTTAGGAGTTCAATTTGGGTCATCCTATAGTAATGTTCAAGATACGGGTGGATGGAATATATGTACGGTCAATTACAGATTATTGTAAAAGATTGTTTTTGTCTTTCTCAGTTCCGACCATAATTCTTTTTAAATAATAGGAATATCTGTTTATTATTATTATTATTATTATTATTTATTTTAGAATATGAAGATTTTATTTCGTACAGATGGCTTCTTTTTCCTCTAAATTAATCCCTCTTTAGGTCAATAGGTATTTCAGAAGAATTATTATTGTTCTGCTTTGACGTATATGTCAACTTTCTTTATTCACGATATTTTAAAAAAAATCGAGCTTCATTTAAACATCATCATAAGCCTTTAAAAAAAATAAAATCTAAAGAGCATGCTTGAAAAGAAGTATGGTGCACGCGCCAAGAATTAAGGGAACACGATTAATATAATATAATATAAATATTATTTGGTCTATACCGCGCGTTAAAATAAACACGAGTCAGTTGATCTTTTGAATATAAAATTGTACATACGGTGTTATTCATCATCTAGCCCATAGCAATAAAATTTATATAGTAAATAGTTTATGAACATATAACATTAATTTGTATACTCAGACTTGATCTCACGAAGGGTTAGACTCGGGTTAAGGTGGCTACTGAGAACCTTCCCTCAGCCCCATATATATTTTTGTTCCCAAGTTTAAATATTGTATGAATAATAAGTTAAATTTAAAGGTTACAAAAATATAATAAGTTAAATTTAAAGGTTACAAAAATATAGATGCAACTCGAGATAATAGAGATAATTAACTCAATGAGAGAGTAGGTCTACTATGTTATTGTCGTGAATCAATTATCGGTGTGATGAGTTCACTTTTTCGTTAATATTATTATTTTTAATTATAAAAATGTTACTTTTACCAAAAAGAAAAGAATTTTTTTTTGCCATTTTACATATTAATAAATCAATTTAAGTAATTAAGAGATAATAAAAGATAATAACGTCACTTCTTTTATATATATATATATATATATATATATATAAAAATATGAGTGACATTTTGTTTTTTTTACAAGAATAACACTTTTATAATTAAAATATGATAATTTTAAGAAAAAAATGAATTCTCGTATGTATTAAGATCCATATGAAAATTACATTATTGTAAACATAAGAGATGGTTAGTTCCTCGAATTCCTTTGTATGGTAAAAAAAAAATGTCGTCCTTATGTATCGGATAGATAAAGGCCTATAATTTATAAAGTAGGAATTAGTCACTAACCTATTGTATTATTTTATATCATGAACTGTCTAAAGTTCTTTTTCCTAAAAAAACAACTCTAAAATATTGTGATCAAAATTAAAAATCATTTTAATATTAACAAATATATCCCTTTAATTAATTAGTCTCGCTTTATAGTGAGATTAGGATAAAGTTGAAAAAAATCAATAAAAGACAAATAATTAATAATAAGATTAAAAATCTGAAACGATAATAATAGTCAATCACCAATGAATTAAAATTAATCACAACGTACCAGAAAAGCAAATCCGTATACAAATGGGCCGATTTCAAAATTATGGTCAGGTCTATTTCAAATACGAAGTTAGTAGAAAAACAAAAGTCATAAAATAGTGGTGATAGATACTCAAATACTTTAAAAATAATTCAATCGACATCACAAATATATATATATATAAATAGCCATAGGGACATGACTTTAAGTGGACTGATTCTTGAACTGCGGAACTGTCATCTTCAACCGATCAGTGATCAATAATTTAAAACACAAACTGCAAATAGACAAATCGCATTTGCCAGTGACACGTCTTTCATCACTTTTGTTTGGTTATGCCTAAGTAGAAGAAGACTATTTATTATATATATATGTATTTCAGTATTTGTTGGGCTTGTGACTTAATTAACTTACTACTAGCTACTCTTTGTCTGTATGTTATTTTTTGTTTTTGGCCGTTTCTGAGTTTGGCTTCAGAAGCAATATTTTTGTGCAAACATATACTTTTTTGTCCCACTCCCTGTTTTAATGAACAAATAGTACAATAACATACTCTATTATTTTTTTTTATATTATATTCATGATCTGGATATAACAATATTATATAATCACAACCAAACACCTTCAAAATTGGAGTATGGACTTTTTTTTTTTTTTGAAATTCTGTTTTGTAAACCGTGTATGAATTTCTAATATCTTACTTTAGGACCTGTTTAAACCTTCAAAATTGGAGTATGGACTATTTTTTGTTTTTGTTTTTTAAACAATTTATGAATTTATAACATCTTATTATAGGACCTGTTTAGACGGTATTTGTTGGAATTTTGAATCTTAATATTCTTAATTTTTAGAGTATTTAAACTTTTGTGATAATAAGAATTTTTGTTTGTAATAGAATTCACAATTTCTTACTTTTTACTGTAAATATCAAATCATGGTAAATCATGTTTGAAAAGTGAATTATATTGTATTATAAAATCGTATTTAGTAATATTTAATTGTAATAAATTGTTGGATGAATATTTGGTTTTTGATCTTAAAACAAACTAATATTCGATATTTGATTTTCATATAAATATAAAACCTAGCTAATTACTTAAAATTTAAGATTATTAATTGCAATTGGTGACTTTATTCTTGGAATGAATGAACTGCCTAATTCAAACAACGAAATGGTGGGTGCAATTTCTAATTCAAGTAAGTGGATTAGACGTAAAGAAAAATAGAATGCATGCCTTAATTTCCACTATTGAGTACTCGAGGCATAAAACGAACTTTATCCATAAATTTCCACGATATATATTTCACCTACACATTGATGATGCAAAGTAAGAGACCATATATATATCATTTAAATTAAAGCACCAAAGTGAACAATAGTTAGCTGCCAGAAAATTAAGTATCTTCTCGTACGTAGCTATTAAATGGAAATTAAGAGTAGTAGTTCTTGGTTGATAAAAAGGTGGACATTTTACAGATTCAGAATTATTGATCTCTGCACAAACGTAGAAATTCCAATTCTGATAAAGAAAAGTAATGCCAACATAATTTTGCAGGTGAGTTGCAGGATTGGAACATGTTAATTAATAATGTTTTAATAATGTGTCAATTTCAATTCTGAAGAAGGGGTCCAGCAAGCAGCACCACTGTGTATAATAGTATGGGACGGGTTGGTTTGGTGGTACTATTAATTAATTAATTGACACATGTGGTGTGGTGTGGTGGCTATTAAAAACCAAAACTTATATTTAAGATGTAGGGGCTAATAAGTATATTGAATTTTATCACGTTTAGTTTATCTTCAACTTGACACATGCAATGCAAGTGATAACATATCGAGCTTGTTTCACTATCATTTAAGGTCAACTTTAATTCTGTTTTAAGGTATTTTAATTACGTACATTTCTATTGCAAGAATATCGCAGGACATAATTACAACACATGTATGTATATACAATGTTGTGTTTAGACCAACATTTGTTGAGATTTTAAATATTGGTATCAGAAATTTTGGGTGTGAATATTTGAATTCTAGTTTGTCATTGAATTTAAAAAAATTTACTATTTACTTTAAATGTTAAATTATATTTTAAAAGTAATAATAATATATTATTATATTATATTTGATTTTAAATTATGTATGTAAAGTGAATAATTTTGTATTATATTATATTTAATAGTATATAATTGTTTACTTATAAAAGTTGTTAGTTAAGTATTTGGTTTTTAAATTTTAAACAAACGAGTATTCGATATTCGAAATATCAATTTGGCACTTCGAATCCTCTAATAAATAGATCCTATAATCATATTTAATATACAACCAACAATTTCCTACACATAACCCCACACTCGATCTTTTTTATTCCACCATCATTCATTTAAGTAATTACTCTTATATATTACTAAATACAATATAAAAACATATCATTCATACTTTTCAGACATAATTTGACATCAAATACACTATAAAAATATATTCTCATTTACTTTTCATACATAATTTGACATATAAATAAAATGTACAATATTTTAAATTCTACAATAAATAATTTCTTTTACTATTTATATAATTTTAAATATAAAAACTTACAATATCAACAAAACTTAATACAAATAGGTCTTAAATATCAATAGATTTTTTTTTTTTTGGCCAAAGGAAAAATACATTTAATTATATCAAGTAAAATCTTACAAGGCACCTGATAATCATTCCATTGATCATATCTCTGATAAATACAGTCGGCTGACACATTAGTCTAAAACAGAGATTTGTTTGTACAATTTTAAGGTGGTGGCCCATTTTCATATGCAAGGCTAACTTTAATTTCATCCTTCTACCAACACACAAACAAAAGAGGAATAGATTATTCCAAGAATAAGAGACTGAGAGTGGGGGTGGAAATGGAATTGTGGGAAATTGAAATCACTTTCTTGGATCCTGCAACAAACATTTGCCCTTATTGTGCCCATATTTAATCAAATTGCTGCTGGGCCAAAGATAAAAGGGAACAAGGAATGATGAAAAAGTAAGGAGGGGAAAAACAAAAGAAAAAGTGGGAAAAGAAATCCAAGAAAATACTAAAAAAGTAATAGCAAGAGTGTATTGAGAAGAAAGCCAAAGAGAATGGCATGTATGTATGGTTTGTTTTGTGTAATCAAGCTTGAGGCCAAAATCACAAATATTATCTTTTCAAAATTACAAATAATCACCCCAGGTTTGCATTTTTCGAAAATAGAAACTACTCACTATTAAACTAAGCAAGCATCTGCAGTATTAAAAAAGGGAGCTGGGGTCATTTTGTAATTACACTAAACTTCGAGGGTGTATATGTAATTAACCCAAAATAGTGCTGCTAGTACTAGACTAGTAGTATTGGAGACTAGTTTTGTTTCCATCATTTCTCATTTTCCTCTCTCTCTCTCTCTCTCTTCATGCCAAAAACACAGCACAGCCCACTGAGAGAGAAAGCTAATCATCATCATCATGAAACACCCTCTGCATCATGCACTCCGAAAAAGCAAAACCAACCATCAAAACCATCCCCACCTTAAATTTACTCCTCTCAACATTAACACAATAACAATTCTCACTCATTTTTTCCCCAACAACCCATACCCCTAAACCATGAAAAAGCTTTTACCCTTCTTCTCCCTTCATTCACATTTCTCTGTAATATTCCTGACATCACTAATTGTCCTCTGCAACGCCGCCGCCGCCGCCTCTCCGCCTCTCCAGCTTTCATTCCTTCTCGCAATTAAATCCTCGCTCCAAGACCCCTTCAACTCGCTCCGAGACTGGAACCTGACGGCCCGGCCAATTTTCCCGGCCCGGCCCTTGTATTGCTCGTGGGGCGGCGTCGGGTGCGATCAGCGGACGAACGAGGTTACAACCCTGGACCTTTCGGGCCGCAATCTCTCCGGCCACATACCCGCGGATATACGACGCCTGGCCCATCTGCGAACTCTGAATTTGAGCTGGAACTCGTTCTACGGCCCGTTGCCAGCCGCCATTTTCGAGCTCCCACGCCTCACGAAACTCGACATTAATCACAACTTTCTCAACTCCAGTTTCACAAATGGGATTTCAAAGCTCAAGTCGCTCACGTTTTTCAACGCTTTCAGCAACAGCTTCACGGGCCCGTTGCCGGAGGAGCTCGTCTACCTTAAAGACCTCGAGTACCTCAACCTCGGCGGCAGTTATTTCGAAGGTGTGATCCCTTCGAGCTACGGGGAATTTCCGAAGTTGAAGTCTCTGTATCTGAGCGGAAATCTTCTCACGGGCCGGATTCCGGGCCAATTGGGCTTCTCGACCCAGCTCGAACATCTCGAATTGGGCTACAATTCATATGACGGCAAAGTTCCTGGGCAGCTCTCCCGTTTGTCGAATTTGGTATATCTCGATATATCGTCGGCGAATTTATCCGGCAATCTCCCAGATGAGCTTGGCCGGTTGAAAAAGCTGGAAATTCTGTTGCTGTTCCATAATAGCTTATCGGGCTCGATTCCGGCGGGCTGGGCTCAAATGGGCTCGTTACAGGTTCTCGATTTGTCCGATAATAACCTGTCCGGTGAAATTCCGGCTGGATTCTCAGGTTTGGAAATGCTAAACGCGTTATCATTGATGAACAATAATCTGACTGGCGAAATTCCGGAAGGTATTGGAGAGCTGCCATATTTGGAAACGCTGTCTGTATGGAACAATTCGCTTTCCGGAATGTTGCCGCAGAAATTGGGCTCCAACGCCAAGCTGCAGAAGCTCGACGTGTCCTCGAACTCGCTTTCGGGCCCGATCCCTCCCAATCTCTGCCTCAGCGACAATTTGGTGAAACTCATGCTCTTTTCGAACAAATTCGTCGGCGAAATCCCATCGTCGTTAGCCAATTGCACAGCCTTGTACCGTGTCAGGATTCAGAACAACTACCTCAACGGGTCGATACCGCTCGGGTTCGGGTCGCTGCCGAATCTGGCCTACTTCGAGCTGAGCGGCAACAGGTTATCCGGCCCGATCCCGAATGATCTTGGAAATGCAGCGAAATTGGAGTTCTTGAATATATCGGAAAATTCGTTTGATTCCGAGCTGCCGAATAACATATGGAGCGCGCCGAGCCTGCAGATATTCTCGGCTAGCTCGGCTAAAATCAATGGCATGATCCCCAATTTTACTGGGTGCCGAAATTTCTACAAGGTTGAGTTAGATAGAAATAATTTAAGTGGTAGCATCCCATGGGATATTGGGCATTGTATGAAGCTGATTACTTTAGATCTAAATCGAAATTCTTTGACCGGAATCATCCCATGGGAAATTTCCTCGCTTCCTTCGATCACGGACGTCGATTTGTCCCACAATTACCTGACGGGGGCTATTCCGTCGAATTTCAACAATTGCACCACTCTCGAGAATTTCAACGTGTCGTACAATCAGCTGACGGGGCCAATACCCTCGTCGGGATTGGTGTTCTCGAGCCTCCACCCATCATCGTTCGCCGGGAACGAGGGCCTCTGTGGTGGAGTCCTCGAGAAACGTTGCGGGTCGGGAGAGCCGACGGCGTCGGCGATGGACGTGCGCCGCCAGCCTAAGAAGACCGCCGGTGCCGTCGTCTGGATCATAGCGGCGGCTTTTGGCGTCGGGTTATTCATTCTGATCGCCGGTAGCCGTTGTTTCCAGGCGAAATACAGTCGGAATAGGTTCTCGGGTAGTAGTAGGGAGATTGGGCCTTGGAAACTGACGGCATTTCAGAGGCTGAATTTCACGACGGACGATGTGCTGGAGAGTTTGAATATGTCCGATAAGATTCTCGGGATGGGTTCGACCGGGACGGTGTACAAAGCCGAGATGCCAGGTGGCGATATCATAGCTGTCAAGCAGCTGTGGGGGAAAAACAAGGAGAATATCATGAGGAGGAGTGGGGTTTTGGCCGAGGTTGCGGTTTTGGGCAACGTTCGGCATCGGAACATTGTGAGATTGTTAGGTTGTTGTGGCAACAACCAATGCACAATGTTGCTCTATGAGTACATGCCTAATGGGAGCTTGGATGATTTGTTGCATGGGAAGAATAAGGTGGACAATTTGGTGGCCGATTGGGTGACTAGGTACAAGATTGCGCTCGGGGTGGCACAAGGGATATGTTATCTTCATCATGACTGTGATCCGGTGATCGTGCACCGTGATCTGAAGCCGAGTAACATACTTTTGGACGCTGAGATGGAGGCCCGGGTGGCCGATTTTGGGGTCGCGAAGTTGATTCAGAGCGATGAGTCGATGATGTCCGTCATTGCGGGATCTTACGGATACATTGCCCCGGGTATGGTTTCTTTATCTTGTTTATTTCATTTTATTATTTTTATTTTTATTTTTATTTTGTGTTTTAGAATTATGGATTGTTATTTGATTTTGCTTGACTTTCTCAAACTTGTGGTATTCTTCAATTTTATCAAAATGAAATAAGAAATGGAGCAAGAAAATTGTATAACAATTGTGGTAGTATTGACTTCCTTCTGATTTTTCTTTTTTTTTTTTTTTTTTTGAATTTTTTGATTATTTGGTGGGGTGGGGTAGGGGTAGGGGGTGATTTGGTGATGCATGATTTTCTTGTTGGGTCATTGTGAAAATCTTTTGGGCATGTTTGTTTTAGTTCGTTGTGTGGGGTGACGAAATATGTGCCTCTCTTGCGTGCATAATGTGATGCTATTGCTTTCTTTTTGCTGTTGATCAGGATTATGGGTTTGTCTTGTTGTTATGTTTAAAACAAGTGACATGTAGTTTACCATTGGTCTATTGGATTATTATACCACCAAGAAATTGCTCTTTTTTTAATTAACTTATACAGTATTCATGCATGCCCATTTAAAAAACTTGGCGCTAAAAAAATTATTATATTATGTGTCTCTTCTTAAAGATAAATGAGATCCTGTAACTAAATAATAAAAAGGAGTCTCCATTTTTTTGGTGTCGTGTTATAAATCAAATGACATAATCAGTGACATGTGACAATTGAGACAAAAGAAATAAAAATGAAACATGATTTCGAATAGTAGATACTGAACTATATAATAATGCATGGGCCTAGAACAGAATTTTAAAAAGAATAAAAAAAAAATTCAAATTCAAATCATCATTTGGTGCATTTTGAGGTCGCCCCACATATGATGTGCTAAATAGAGTAAACATGAAGCATGGTGGAGCACAGCCTCTATCATTTCTTTTTCTTTTTTCATTTTCATCTTTGTCGCCGTGATTTACTATGTTTGAGTGCATTGTCCACTATTGCGCGTGACTTGGTCTTTTTCTTTCTATTTTTCACTTCTTTTTTTTCATATACTTAGGACCCACCAAGATTTTGTCAATTATTACCCATTAACTAGAGATTAAGTGTGTCTACTTACTTTAAATCTTAGTTTTAATAATCACATTCCTTGACTTGGAACTAATTTCACACTTTTTTGGATTTTCTTTTTCTTTTTGCAGAATATGCTTACACGTTGCAAGTAGATGAGAAGAGTGATATTTACAGTTATGGAGTGGTGTTGATGGAAATCTTGACCGGAAAAAGATCGGTTGACGCAGAGTTTGGAGATGGGAATAGCATCGTGGATTGGGTGAAATCCAAAAATAAGACGAAAAGTAATATGAGTGATGTGTTGGATAAGAATGCCGGTGCATCATGTGCTTCGGTGAGGGAGGAAATGATGTTACTCCTTAGGGTTGCATTGTTGTGCACGAGTCGTAATCCGGCTGATCGGCCCTCGATGAGAGATGTTGTGTCGATGTTGCACGAGGCCAAGCCCAAACGGAAATTGGTCGGAAGTGGGGGAGGGATAGGTGGTGATGGTGTGGTCGACGACCTTGATTTTCAAGAACCTATAAAACCAACTGTAGAATGTTAATATATGTGAGTTTTGATTTATTTTATTTTTTTTCCTTTGGGTTTTTGGGTTTCTTTTTGAATTTAAGATTGTGGGGATTGGTATAGAAGAAGTTATTTTATGTTTCTATTCCATTTATGAGTTATTCAAGTTTTCTCATGTCACTAAAATTGAGTATGTGTTGATAGAAGACTTAGAGTTTGTTGTTCATTATTCATGCTTGCAAATTATCGGTGTAAAAATTCACACACACATATATAGGATGAATATATGAGTAAAATAAGCAATAAAAAAGTTTCAATTTTTATGCTAGCAATATGAAAATGGCTTACAAGAAATGAACACTCCCTAGCCCTTAAAGTCTACAAGTCTAATTTATCATTCTTTGCCGCTCTCACTCTACACCCCCCCAATACAACTGGTTAATTTGGTTGGCCATCATACATATCTCAATTAAATCTTGATTTGACTTTGAATGTAAAGAAAAGAAATCCCAGTGAAAAAGAGGAAAAAAAAATGCAAAAACACTGATCACTTATGATCCACAATTTGTGTTACTGATATAAAATACAATTTCTTTTTTCTTCAAATTTTCTTTTTTATCATTTCTATTTCTTTTGTCTCTCTCGTACTTCTCACACAAAACACAGAACATTCGTTGGCCCATCTGAAATTTTTTTAACAAAATAATTTTACATCAAATTACTACAAACAAAAATTATATTATTATTACCTCATCAAGAAAAWTTTATCTCCTTAAAAAAATTCATTATTTTTTAGTCAAAACGAAAGGAAATAAAAAAATATTAAATCGATGCGTTTTTTCCCTCTCCCACATCTCTCTCTCTCTCTCCCCCTTTTTCTATCTTATTTTATTGTCTTACCAAATCTAATGTCAAACATAATTATCTATAATTAAAAATCAAAAAGAAAAAAAATGTACTTTCTAAAGAGGCTGCTTTTTTTCCCACCACTTCCACTTTCACTATCCACTGACAGTCTAGCACTATTCATGTTTCTTACTTCTTAGCTTCTGTGCAGAATTTTGATACGACGAGGGTTTACATCTACTGTTCCGACCTTTTATATCTTATTTCATATTATAAATTACAATAATTGTAAGATACTTTTTTAAAATAAAAATGTAATTTGAATCAATCAAGCCAATTTAGCATGAAATACAACAATTAATAATAATAAAAGAAATAAAATTGAACTACTGTTTTAATTTCTTTACCTTAAGAGGACACAAGAACAATTTTAAGTTAAAGTTATTTTTGTTCTTTCAGAATTGTGTTCTTTAAAACTTAATGTTTAATTATTCTATAGTCTTCAGCTTTTGTGGTAGAGAATAAGCATATGTACTTCAAATATTATTATTATATATAATAAATCCGTTAAAAGTTAAAAATATTATCACACACGCTTTGAAATGTGATCTGGTCCACATTAGCATCGTTGAGTCGCCAAATTATTATGTACGCTCGGCTATATATAAAAAGTTAAAAATTTGTGGCAAGGCTGCAATGACGAGTAAACTTGGTTGAGAAATGGTGTTTTCAAATATTTTTATTATTTTATTATTATAATAAGTGGAAAAAAAATATATTTAATAAATTTGTCTATATTTTTTTAATATAGTTAATAAAATATAAATTAGTTATACAAAATCAACGTATTATTCACGGTCTCATGTAAGATAATTATACTTTTCAAATAATAAGTTATACTTCATCCGTTCTATTTTATCTGTTGCAATTGACTATTTCACGGATATTAAGAAAGATGATTGATATTATAATTATAAGTATCAAATGACCATAATATCTTTTTGTTTAAAATAATTAAAGTGGAGAGTAATAAAAAGGTAAAGATAAAAGTAGTAAATTAACCTTTAGTTTTTATTGAAAAAGTAAAAAAGTAACAGTGACTTTCTATTGAAAATGTAAATTCGACAGATAGAACGGGACAATTTTTTTCAAATTGCGACAGATAGAACGGGACGGAATGAGTACTTTTAATGCATAAGATTATGTATTTCAAAACAACTATTCACATTTTTTTAAAAAGTATGAAATTCATAATAAAAACATGATATTTTAATGTAAAAGAATGATCGTGTTCATCAGACGTTCTTACAAGAGTTTTTGTGAAATATTAGTTATTTGATCCATTTTTTGTGTCATTATAGATTTTGTAATATTTGGAAAAATTTAATAAAAAAATCAGGTTACTCATCTAAAAGGCATGCATCTTTTCACGCATAGGCGGTCAACAAAACAAGTTGATCGCCTTTTACACGTTTAGGCACTAGGTGAGGCGTTTTTCCCGCGCATCATGCCTAGGCTGCCTTTTACCACCTTTTAAAACACTTGATATACATCAGTGTGAAAAGTATATATTAAATGTGATCAATATTCACTTCTATCAAAATAAGTTTTTATATTTATTGTGATATATTTTTATTTTTACTATAGTAAATGTGTATTTATAAACACATAATAAATATAAAAATATTAATATTTGTTATGATAAAAATGTTCATGTGTGTTCTAATATCAACATACATTTTAATAAATGTATATATGTTTTAATCATCAACAATGTGATAAATGTACAATTTTTCATAATATAGATGAGTATGTAATGCTAGTATGAATAATTATAAAAATGTATATTTTTGTTGTATTGAATATTCATTTTTGAGTGTACATTATAATGTAATCCGTGTGTGAGTAATAATGGTTGGGTTGTGGGTTGCTCGCCTGGACTTGATTATAAAAGAAAATTATATGTTTGGTCTACAAAAAAAAATAATAGTTTGATTATGTTTAAAAGTTGAACGGTGAACAAACCGATCTCCCTAACGATTCACATGAGTCAATCGGTTGAACACGTCCAACAATCGGTCCAACTATTATTAATAAAATAAAATAATATTCTTAATTATATACTATGAAATATTATGATTTGTATCTGAGAAAGTAATTAATTTATTATATAATCATGGCTAAATTATTTATAATATTATGCAATATATAAATTAAATTAAGGGAGAATTCCCGACTACTCCAAAACATCAAAAATAATTCCCTTAAACTCCATTGAAAATAAAAATTACCTAGTGATATAATTATTCTAACAAAATACTAAATTGGCCTTTTAAAAAAAAGTCCACGGGTTACTATTTTCTCACATCTTCGAATCTGTCGATACGCTCCCATTTGTTCTTCCTCTTTTTCCCCAAAAATCCCGCAAACAAATTCATATTACCATAGAAACCCCAAAAATCCAAACGGAATCACAGTTTCGATTCATTTGGAGAAGTTGCCGCACAATACATTCCCCTCCATAGTAGAGTTATTTCCCCAAAATCTTGAGGGAATCCTAAAAATTGGATACGATTCCTAGGGAGAGTTTCGAATCAAGTGGAGGCGCTGAAAAACGTCTAATATTCGTGAATATCACATGAATCAAGCGGAGAGTTTCAAATTCCATGAATTGAATCCCGATTGCAATATCAAAACGATTCCTGGTTGTGAGAATCTTCGAAATCAGACAGGGGACCAAAATCCCGCACATTCCATTCTAGAAGAAGTTTATACGGCTATAAATAATTTTGGCAAATATGTCGAGAAGGATAAAATAGAAGAAAGCACACAAGTAAGTTTTTAATTTTAAATTTTTTGTCGCAATAGTTTAATTTTATTTTATTATTTTTTTTTTTTGTAATTGTGCTGGACTCGCATGTAGTAGGTCTAAGCCATTTTCAGTTCATTTAATTTATAATCTTGTTTGGTATTGACTTGCCTGAGAAAAATAGTATCATAGTTCTTGAGTAGTTTGGAATTTGTAGTTCAAGTTACGAAATTCTGAGTAGTTCAAGTGATCGGAACCCAAAGCCCTTGACTTGTAGTTTGTAATCTTATTTGGAATTGTATTATTTTGATAATTCAGAACTACTAGTATACGTTGCCTGCCAAGGGCTTTTGATTCGGCAAGGCCTGGGAGAAAAATAATTTTGACGCATGAGTAGTTTGGACTGTGTAGTTCAAGTTACGAAATTCTGAGTAGTTCGAGTGATCGGAACTGAAAGCCCTTGACATGTAGTTTGTAATCTTATTTGGAATTGTATTATTTTGATAATTCAGACCTAGCAGTATACATTTCATGATAGGGGCTTTTGGTTTGGCACAGCCTGGGAAAAAAATAATTTTGACGCATGAGTAGTTTAGACTGTGTAGTTCAAGTTGCGAAATTCTTAGTAGTTCAAGTGATCGGAACCGAAAGCCCTTGACATGTAATTTGTAATCTTATTTGGAATTGTATTGTAGTTAGTTTGGAATTATAGGTGTTATATAGTTTAGCTAGTTTGGAATTATAGGTTTTATGTTTATGTAGTTTGAAATTATAAGTTTGAGATTATAAACTACAAAAACTATTTTTGGAATTATACTAAACTACTCCAAAACATCAAAACTAATTCTCTTAAACTCCATTGAAAATAAAAATTCCCTAGTGATATAATTATCCTAACAAAATACTAAACTGTCCTTTTAACAAAAACGTCCACGGGTTATTATTTCCTCACCTCTTCGAATCTGTCGATATGCTCCCATTTGTTCTTCCTTTTTTCCCCCAAAAAATCCCGCAAAACCATAGAACCCCCAAAAATCCAAACCGAATCACAGTTTCGATTCATTTGGAGAAGTTGCCGCACAATATCATTGTAATTGCTGTCGACATTCCCCTCCATAGTAGAGTTTTTTCCCCAAAATCCTTAGGGAATCCCAAAAATTAGATACGATTCAAAGGGAGAGTTTCGAATCAAGTGGAGACGTATAATATTCGTGAATATCACAGGAATCAAGCTGAGAGTTTCAAATCCATGAATTGAATCCCGATTGCAATATCAAATCGATTCCTGGTTGTGAAAGTCTTCGAAATCAAATAGGGGACCAAAAATCCCGCACACACCATTCCAGAAGAAGTTTATACGGCTATAAATAATTTTGGCAAATATGTCGAGAAGGATAAAACAGAAGAAAGCACACAAGTAAGGTTTTAATTTTCAATTTTTCATCTCAGTAGTTTTTTTTTTTGTTTGTTTGTTTTGTAATTGTGTTGGACTCGCAACGAGTAGGTCTAAGCCATTTTTAGTTCATTTAATTTATAATCTTGTATGGTATTGAATTGCCTGAGAAAGATAGTATCATAGTTCTTGAGTAGTTTGGAATTTATAGTTCAAGTTACGAAGTTTTGAGTAGTTCAAGTGATCGGACCGAAAGCCCTTGACTTGTAATTTGTAATCTTATTTGGAATTGTATTGTTTCGATAATTTGGAACTACTAGTATACGTTTCCTGCCAAGGGCTTTTGATTCGGCAAGGCCTGGGAGAAAAATAATTTTGACGCGTGAGTAGTTTGGACTGTGTAGTTTAAGTTACGAAATTCTGAGTAGTTCAAGTGATCGAAACCGAAAGCCATTGACATGTAGTTTGTAATCTTATTTGGAATTATATTGTTTTGATAATTAAGAACTACTAGTATATCTTTCATGTCAAGGGCTTTTGTTTCAGCACGGCCTGGGAAAAAAATAATTTTGACGCATGAGTAGTTTAGGCTGTGTAGTTCAAGTTACGAAATTCTGAGTAGTTCAAGTGATCGGAACCGAAAGCCCATATCTTATTTGGAATTATATTGTAGGTAGTTTAGAATTATAGGTGTTATGTAGTTTAGCTAGTTCAGAATTATATGTTTTATGTTTATGTAGTTTGGAATTATAAATTTGAGATTCCAAACTACAAAAACTATGTTTGGAATTATAGGGCTACATTAATGTAGTTTAGGATTATAAATTCCAAACTACATAAACTACATAGCTGTAGTTTGGAATTATAACTTATAAACTACATAAACTATGTTTGGAATTATAGGGCTACATTAATGTAATTTAGGATTATAAATTCCAAACTACATAGCTGTAGTTTGGAATTATAACTTATAAACTACATAAACTATGTTTGGAATTATAGGACTACATAAAAGTAGTTTGGGATTATAAATTCCAAACTATAAAAACTATGTTTGGGATTATTAGCTGACTCAAACTTTTGTACACCCCATTTTTAATAAATTAATTTAAAAGCACGTCAGTTTGCTCTCAAGAGTACGAGGTAACTGTAGGGTGGTAAGTTTGACTCGAGTCGTATCTCGATGGGAAACAAATGTTCGGTCCTTTCGATGTTTTTCTCAATTTATGAACTAAAATAAAATACATATACATTTGGGGTTTTAAAAGAGATTGATTTGGTCATTATAACTAAAGTAATAACTAAACTAAAACTAATTAAACTAATTACTCTAACTAGATTATCAACTACGAGCAATAAATAATCTATCAATAATACGCAACCAAAGATTAAAACTAATTAACGAATCTAAGAGCATGAACGTGAGAAATTATCGCTAAGCAATGAATCATAATAATCTAAGATTAACGAATAACTAAGCATAAATCAAATCTCATAAATTAACTAAATTAACCAATATCCAATATCCAAGCATAAAAATAATTAAACTAATTATCAAAACTAGAATTAATTAAGAAATTATCTAAATAAATAGCTATGAAATTAACTAAGAGTTCAGAAAGCTTATTGAAACTAAGAAAAGCGATAAAAAGCTCCAGCTATTCCGGAGTTTGAACGTTGATCTTGGGCGAAGTCGGCTCCCGAACTCGAATTCGACGTTTTGGAGTCGTTGATCTTCAATCCTTGATCTTCGTCTTCAAATCTCGTTATGAGATGTAGGATTATTGTTATTGTATGCTATGGAACCTTAGGAGGTGGTGTATGTGTCGTGTGTCCCCCTCAAAATCCGAAATAATGAGGGTTTAAATAGATATTGCAAGTCTTGGCGCACAAGAAACCCTAAAATCCGAATTCTGGGCCGTCGCGTCGACGGTGCGTCGACATAGCGTCGACTGACGCGTGCTGGTGATCGGCAGGACTCGGCAGACTTGGTCGGCAGCGCTCGGCAGGTCTGGTCAGTAGGTGTGCGCGTCGGCTGGGCGGGTGCGTCGACTGGCCTTCCTTTGCGTATGAAAATTATTTGTTGTGGCGGCACTGGTGGTGCTTGAGCATATTG